>WNWK01028984.1:0-24836 GCA_009830355.1 Cherax destructor | reverse complement strand
GGTCTAATAGAGAGGCACAGGTCTCAGAGATTCTCGTAGGTTTTGTTATTGTCGGGAGCAGCAAGCAGTTGCTCATAGTGTTTGTGAATTCAGTTACTTGTGGGTCCTGATCTTGTAGGAGGTTTATATTGAAGTCTCCTGTGAGGATTAAGTGGTCTTTGTTCATGTGTGCATCAGTAATCATACTTCCTAATTTTTCACTAAATTGCTGAATGTTTGACTGTGGTAATCTATAGATGTTTATAACTGTGAGAGGTTTTTGTAGGTATTTGGATTTAAACTTAGCTATTATATATTCTCCATGTTCATCTCTTGTGCATGTATTGTTAACACATTCAAGCTGGTCTGAGTATAACATAGCTGTGCCACCTCCTTGTTGGTCTGGCCTACAATTGTGTATGGCTGTGTAACCAGGAATGGCATAGATATCTGTAGTATGAGGCTGTAACCACATTTCAGTGAGAGCAATGATGGACATACTGGCCTGTAGTGAGTTTAATAATGCAGTGAGTTCATCAAAATGTTTGCTTAAAGATCTGAAATTGTAGTTAAAGATAGTTATGTTATTGTTGGATTTGAGTAGTGTTTTAGCCTGTTCTGCTGTGTAGTAATGACAGTTGTTGTTAGGTTCATGTAAGTCATTTAATAGAATTTTTGTATCAGGATCAATGTTTGGAATCATAAGATTTAGTGTGATTCTATAATTAAACTTAAAAATAGAACAACGCAAGTAGACTTAAGAATAGGACAATGCAAAAGGATTTCTTGGCACGTGAGTTGGTACGTTGGATATGTTTACAAAAATGAAAAAATGAGCTAAGGTAGTCAATTTACAGCTAATAAGAATCTAAAACTATAGCACCTGAATTAGTTAATTAATTAAACAAAAGTTTATATATGAGTGTGATTCTAAAAAGACTTAAGAACAATGAATAATGCTAAACTTAAAGATATGATATCTGATCAATTGATTTTACTAGCTATTGGATTAACACACTTTTGAACAGAAGTCACAGAGGTTTAGGATATATCTTTACAGTGTAATTGATTTATTATTTAACTAGCTAATAGAACTGGTTGGAAAATTATTATGATTAGTAGTAAGTTATAATGGAACAAATATTAAGATTCAGTATTGCACTAGTTGTGATTATAGAATTTATTAAAGGCAATATAATGAAAATCAAAGTTAACTATTAAAGGAGAAATAAGTGCTAAAGTGTATATTAGCGTACCTGTAGTCTACCTGGAGAGAATTCCAGGGGTCAACGCCCCCGCGGCCCAGTCCGTGACCAGGCCTCCTGTTGGACCTGAGCCTGATCAACCAGGCTGTTACTGCTGGCCGCACGCAGTCCAACGTATGAACCACAGCCCGGCTGGTCAGGTACCGACTTTAGGTGCCTGTCCAGTGCCTGCTTGAAGACAGCCAGGGGTTTGTTGGTAATCCCCCTGATGTATGCTGGGAGGCAGTTGAACAATCTTGGGCCCCTGACACTTATTGTGTTGTCCCTCAACGTGCTAGTGGTAAAATTTATTAATATTAAAAAAATAGCTTGAAATAAAATTTTAGGCAGTTGGAGAATAGGATAAAAGATACGTACAATTTTTAGCAAATACAGTCATCCCTTGGTTTTCGCTTGTCCCAGTTTTCGCCGATTTTGGTTTTCGCCGACTTTTTTCAGGGAAAATTTGTCTTAGTTTTCGCCGATTGTTTTAGTTTTTGCCGACCGTATGAGACCTGTCCACCAGTGCCGCGCACATACAAAGGTCGTAGGCCCGCCACCCACGCACATCCCACGCACATTGTCACGCAGTCTAGCATTGTTTATGCTTGAGCGAACATCACCCCAGGAGTTTATACAAAACATTTACTAACGCATTGCTACAATTAATTGATATGTTCAACTTATATTCAAACTTTATAACTTAGATATGCAATTATACTTATTTTATAAATTATCAACCATAACTTTTTACCATGTAGTCTAGAATTAAGTATTAATAATACTTACTTAGCTAATTATTCCCACAACACTTACATTATAATGACCACGTAAACTAACTGCAATGCAATTAATTGTTTTAAATTGTTATCTCACTCAATTAGTTGCATTGCTGCAATAAATTGCTACAATTAATTGATATGTTCAACTTATATTCAAACTTTAAAACTTAGAAATGCAACTTTACTTATTTTATAAATTATCAACCATAACTTTTTATTATTTTATTATTATTATTAAATACTCACCTTTACTCATTGTATACTATCTACAAAAATTCTTACAATTTAGTTTTAAGTTAATTTTAAGTCTGCCCAAAATGCCCTGCATACTAGGGGCTTTTGGCATGTACACCTCATGTAATCTCAATAACCAAATGTAATTCTTTGTATCATGTCCAAATAAAAATATTATTATTATTATTATTATTATTATTATTATTATTATTATTATTATAAGTAGACCTAAGAATGCCCGCAATGCACAGCATATTAGGGGCTTTTGGCATGTACATCTCATTACTAACTATATTTCTTGTCTACCATGTATCATTGTACCATGTCTCAATAAAGTATTATAATTATTATTAACAATTCATTGTTTTTGGGCCTTGATTATTGTGTGTGACTACTAAATAAGCTACCATGGGCCCAAAGAAAGCTCCTAGTGCCACTTCTTTGGTAAAGAAAATGAGGAACACTGTAGAAATGAAGAAAGAAATAATAGAAAAATATGATAGTGAAAGTGATAAACACGATGGAGTTTAAGAGTGTAGCATGCATGCAGGAGTGTAGCATGCATGCAGGAGGTAGCATGCATGCAGGGAGTGTAGCATGCATGCAGGAGTGTGCAGGTATGCGGGAGTGTAGCATGTATGCAGGGAGTGTAGCAGGTATGCAGGAGTGTAGCAGGTATGCAGGGAGTGTCGCATGTATGCAGGGAGTGTCGCATGTATGCAGGGAGTGTCGCATGTATGCAGGAGTGTCGCATGTATGCAGGGAGTGTCGCATGTATGCAGGGAGTGTAGCATGCATGCAGGGAGTGTAGCAGGCATGCAGGAGTGAGCATGCATGCAGGGAGTGTAGCATGCATGCAGGGAGTGTAGCATGCATGCAGGAGTGTAGCATGCATGCAGGAGTGTAGCATGCATGCAGAGTGAGATGCATGCAGGAGTGTAGCATGCATGCAGGGAGTGTAGCAGGATGCAGGGAGTGTAGCAGGTATGCAGGGAGTGTAGCATGTATGCAGGGAGTGTAGCAGGTATGCAGGAGTGTAGCATGTATGCAGGGAGTGTAGCAGGTATGCAGGGAGTGTCGCATGTATGCAGGGAGTGTCGCATGTATGCAGGGAGTGTCGCATGTATGCAGGAGTGTCGCATGTATGCAGGGAGTGTAGCATGCATGCAGGGAGTGTAGCAGGTATGCAGGGAGTGTAGCATGTATGCAGGGAGTGTAGCATGTATGCAGGGAGTGTAACAGGTATGCAGGGAGTGTAGCATGTATGCAGGGAGTGTAACAGGTATGCAGGGAGTGTAGCATGTATGCAGGGAGTGTAACAGGTATGCAGGGAGTGTAGCAGGTATGCAGGGAGTGTAACAGGTATGCAGGGAGTGTAGCATGTATGTAGGGAGTGTAGCATGTATGCAGGGAGTGTAGCAGGCAGAGAGGGAGTGTAGCAGGCAGGGAGGGAGTGTAGCAGGCAGGGAGGGAGTGTAGCAGGCAGGGAGTGTAGCAGGCAGGGAGGGAGTGTAGCAGGCATGCAGGGAAGTGACCCCGGATAAGGACTTGGTACCTAGAGTCCTTATGGAGAGGGATTCCCCTTCCAAAAATTAGGGTCTCTTCCCTCTCCCCTCTTCCCTCTCCCCTCTTCCCTCTCTCCCATCCAGCAACATCAGTCTTCAATAAAGGTAAGTGCCACATTCAGTTCATTCATTTGTGCATGTAAATCTATCTTTAAGGCCCCCCAAAAATTTTTTTTCCAAACTTCTGGGTTTCTGGAACGGATTAATTGAATTTCCATTATTTCTTATGGGGAAAATAGTTTTGGTTTTCGCTGATTTTGGTTTTAGCCAATCCATCTGGAACGGATTAAAATCGAAAACCGAGGATGACTGTAAGGTGATTAATAGTAATTATAAATTCTAAGCAAGTAAGCTGATAAAAAAATATATAGGAATGTGGGTTGAAAAATGGGCACAAGTAAAAATTGTATGGATTTAAAAATAAAAGTAAAACTATTTGTCAAAAGTATTCATCAAAGGATAGACAAATACTTAAATGAGGTAGATGGGCAAAACATACACTACACTATACGTAGGGGTTTGGTTTTGGACATTGTGTTTATACAGTCTCTGTAATATTTGCATCCCTAAGGAATCTTAATAGGTCATTCTCGTTTGTGATATTATACAACTGACCTACACTTGTTTTCTTCACTTGAATTTTTCCATCCCGGGTGAAACATTGGTGGATTTTATCATTATTCTCTCGCTTAAGTTTTCTGATTCTATACCAGAGGTTCTGACGTTTTTTGGTCAGACACTCATTAATGAATACTTGTTTTCTGGCTATAATAGATGATCTAATTAGATCTGTTTTCCTGTCATGTGTGGTGAATCTAATCATAACACTTTTTCTACCATGGGAACCTAGTAATCGTGCTTCTTTTATATCTGTCACTGGTACATTTGTGTTTATTTGATCTTTGATGATCTGTAAAGTAATGTCTTTACTGTTTGCTTGGGTCATATCACTGGGAAAGAATGGACTGTTCACTATTACTGCGTCTGATAACTTATCTTGCTCGGTTTTGTCTTCTTGTAGTGCAAGGTAGTCATTAAACTGGTTATCCATGTTGTTCGTCCACTCCTTTACTGCTTCCTCAACCTTTGCGTTTATAGATGTTATCTGTTCAGTGTGGCTATTAATGACAGTTTGGAGGGTTTTGCCAAAATCAGTCATTCCAGTTGTTAACTTTTGTTCAAGGCTGAGGATTTTGTTTTCAAGTTGTGTCATCCTGGTATCTTGCGTATTTCATACGCGTCAAGAAGTCCTGGCTACAAGACAGCTGTGTTTGTGAAGAATAAGAGTGAATTGTGTTTTGATCTTGAATTAACGAAGAAAACAAAGATATTAGACATGTGGAGAAAATTCTCCAAAGGAGGGGGGGTATGCACCCTTACTACCCTTGTTAAGGGCCCCACCCTTTCCACCCTTAGGAAGGGGCCAGATGAGGCGAGTCTGGGTGCATAAACAAAATAACTCATTCCAGATGTACTGACCACAGTGTGTCACATGGTCTGACCAAGTAACAGCGAGTGTGTATGTGACTTAATAGTCATTTGAGATAAATGTAACTCTTTGCCGTAACAGGAAGATTACAGTAAACTGTTGTATTAGTTTCTACACTTGAAAATTACAATCATGTGTTCCAGTGATTGAAATTTAGAGAACACAAACATTTTAATTGCCACTTGTAGCAGTATGTAGCAATTGTTGAAATTGTGCTGACCTCAACGATACAAACCCACGAGGGACCACGAGGCTGCAAGAGGCAGCACGAGGGGTTAGATTGAATTCGGCCACCGAAACGAGGGGTCATACGGCACGAGGCAACGTAACTCAACAAAGACATTAGTCGTGAACGTCGGACCGCTAATTTAATCTCCACTAACGTCGGGAAATAAGATAAGAACTCTGTTCCAGCGCGTTTAGTGAATAAAATCGCAGTATATTCAGAAGTGTGCGCAGCTTCTGATTACTGCAAGACAAACGTAGACACAATCGTAAGTGAACTCCATCGAAACAAGACGGTGACTCTTCAGCGGCATTCTACAATCAAGACAGCATTTCCGCAGTATATGGTGGAGCCAACACCATCGCTCAAAGTTACACGAGCAAGGTATGTTTTGGTGTTCTTGTCAGACAGGGGACTGCGCAGTTCTTGAATTTCAAGAACATCAAAATTTACCTATTGACGGCGGTTATACGTGGACTTTTAAGTCCAAACACGTGAGTGTAAATTCAGTCTGGAGTTAATGACTGAAGATATGAACATACGCTCCTTTAGGGGCAATAATTATACTCACTTGATGTTTACCTTACAGCCCTGTGGAGAATGAGGCCATAGATGGATCCCCTGAGAAGGTGTTGGGGATGGCTGCGACATCTTGGATTCATCAATAAGCTAAGTAGCAAGTGTATCAATTTATATCGTAGGAGCACATTACTCCACAAGACAAGACATAACCCGTGGCCGTAATGAAGTGTTACTTTGTACACATAAAAAGATATAAACATAAGTTTGTGTGACTGACTGACTTGACTGACTGACTGACTGAATCACTGACTGACTGAATCACTGACTGACTGAATCACTGAATGACTTGACTGACTTACCGAATGGCTTGACTGACTTACCGAATGGCTTGACTGACTTACCGAATGGCTTGACTGACTTACCGAATGGCTTGACTGACTTACCGAATGGCTTGACTGACTTACCGAATGGCTTGACTGACTTACCGAATGGCTTGACTGACTTACCGAATGGCTGACTGACTTACCGAATGGCTTGACTGACTTACGAATGGCTTGACTGACTTACCGAATGGCTTGACTGACTTACCGAATGGCTTGACTGACTTACGAATGGCTTGACTGACTTACCGAATGGCTTGACTGACTTACCGAATGGCTTGACTGACTTACCGAATGGCTTGACTGACTTACCGAATGGCTTGACTGACTTACCGAATGGCTTGACTGACTTACCGAATGGCTTGACTGACTTTCTGAATGACTTGACTGACTTACTGAATGACTTGACTGACTTACTGAATGACTGACTGACTTACTGAATGACTGACTGACTGACTTACTGACTGACTTGACTGACTTAAAGTTAGACACTCAGTTCAACCATCGACTTCAGTTAAGAACTTCTACTATCCACCTAAGCCCAGTAGGGCCACAGCATAACTCTCCACTTTCTTCACAATCATCCACAAACACCAGCACCCACAATTTAAGGTAAATACTATTATTTCTATTACATTTGTAGTCTTGAGCAGTAAAAACAACATAATACATCACGATAATGAACTACAATTACATATTCACTTTTATTTTTGTAAGATCTGTTGGTCTAAAAAAAATTGTTTGGCTTTTTGGAGACTCCCAGGAATGTAACCCTATTTTTCCCATTAGTTCTTTTAATTATTTAACACAAAATTATCTAACACGACTTTTTCAGGAACGTAACTATCATGCTAAATGACGTTCTACTGTAAGTCAGTTTGTCAAAAAGTCAACGAGAGAGTCAGGATTAAAGGAAGGTCCATCTGCAAGAAGGGAAGGTAAAGAAAGGGCCGAAGAGCGAAGACGCCGTTGGAGGTAAATTCTGCGTGCTCGTTGATAGAGTGGGCAGTCCAACAGAATGTGGCGAACAGATACTGGAACCTGACAATACTCACAGAGAGGGGCAGGGAGCCTCTCCATGAGATACCCGTGAGTAAGACGAGTGTGGCCGATGCGAAGACGGGAGAGTGTAGTCTCCCAACCTCGACATTGGTGACAAGAAGAAGGCCAGAAACCTATATTCGGTTTAATAGAATGAAGTTTGTTATTTAGCAGGTCAGACCAGCGTTGTTGCCAACGGGTGCGAAGGTGGGTACCAATGACCGCAAAATAGTCCGTGAAAGGAACACCTCTATATGAAACTGGAAGGTCATGTACAGTGGACCCCCGAGTATCGTAATTAATCCATGCAAGGAGCTAGTACTTAACACGAAGTTTACGAAATTCGAACCATTATTTCCCATAAGAAATAATGTAAATACAATTAATCCGTTCCACAAAAAAATATTCACATATAAAATAATTAAAAACAATATACAGTGGTACCTCGACTTACGATGGTCCCCAAACACACCCTTTTATGTAAGTTTATTTTTTTAAATGCTTTTGTAAGTGTAATTTTGGGGGTCTAAACGGACTAGACTATTTTACATCATTTCTTAAGGAGATAAATTCGTTTGGTAATGGCACTTGAACAGCATTATGGAATGAAAAAATATCGTAAGTCGAGGTACCACTGTATATATATACATTTACTTACCTTTATTGAAGAGTTGCAGGCATCTGGAAGATAGAGTAATGAGTAATGAAGGTCCTCTTGGGCATTTTCTTCCAAAACAGGCCTGTTTCATCACAATTAAACACTTGTTGGGGGAGGAATTCTTCAGCCTCTACGAAGGGAAATCCCCACTCCCAGCATGCCTGCTACACTCCCTGCATGCCTGCTACACTCCCTGCACGCCTGCTACACTCCCTGCACGCCTGCTACACTCCCTGCACGCCTGCTACACTCCCTGCACGCCTGCTACACTCCCTGCACGCCTGCTACACCTCCTGCACGCCTGCTACACTCCCTGCACGCCTGCTACACTCCCTGCACGCCTGCTACACTCCCTGCACGCCTGCTACACTCCCTGCACGCCTGCTACACTCCCTGCACGCCTGCTACACTCCCTGCACGCCTGCTACACTCCCTGCACGCCTGCTACACTCCCTGCACGCCTGCCTCGACGCTGCACCCCTGCACGCCTGCTACACTCCCTGCACGCTGCTACACTCCTGCACGCCTGCTACACTCCCTGCACGCCTGCTACACTCCCTGCACGCCTGCTACACTCCCTGCACGCCTGCTACACTCCCTGCACGCCTGCTACACTCCCTGCACGCCTGCTACACTCCCTGCACGCCTGCTACACTCCCTGCACGCCTGCTACACTCCTGCACGCCTGCTACACTCCCTGCACGCCTGCTACACTCCCTGCACGCCTGCTACACTCCCTGCACGCCTGCTACACTCCCTGCACGCCTGCTACACTCCCTGCACGCCTGCTACACTCCCTGCACGCCTGCTACACTCCCTGCATCAAAGCTACACTCCCTGCATCAAAGCTACACTCCCTGCATCAAAGCTACACTCCCTGCATCAATGCTACACTCCCTGCATCAATGCTAAACTCCCTGCATCAATGCTAAACTCCCTGCATGCCTGCTACACTCCCTGCATGCCTGCTACACTCCCTGCATGCCTGCTACACTCCCTGCATGAATGCTACACTCCCTGCATGAATGCTACACTCCCTGCATGAATGCTGAACTCCCTGCATGAATGCTAAACTCCCTGCATGAATGCTAAACTCCCTGCATACCTGCTAAACTCCCTGCATGAATGTTAAACTCCCTGCATGAATGCTACACTCCCTGCATACCTGCTAAACTCCCTGCATGGCTGCTAAACTCCCTGCATGCCTGCTACACTCCCTGCATGAATGCTACACTCCCTGCATGAATGCTACACTCCCTGCATGAATGCTACACTCCCTGCATGAATGCTACACTCCCTCTATGAATGCTACCACAGGGGTGCCACTAGGAAGCTTCTTTGGACCCATGGTGACTTATTTCACAGTGACAATCACTAAAGCACCAAAAAAAACACCAAATGTAGTGTGAATGTTTGAAAGAGTGCACTAGGTAATTTTCTCTCAATGGTAAACAACGCTTCACTGGCGGCGTCCTGCATCCCACGCAGGCGCGGAGCAGGCGGACAGGTCTAATACGTTACGAAACACGAGCGGTTTTACAATTCTCGAAATCGTAGAAAGCTTACGAAACACAATGTTTACGAAGTAAGAACCTTACGAAACTCGGGGGTCCACTGTACTGTTGACCGCGCAGCAGTGTCTGCCTGTTCATTGCCCTGTACGTCAACATGACCAGGGACCCAACAAAAGACAATATCTTTATGCTTGCTAAAGATACGGAGTAACCAAAGGTGGATACGAAGAACTAGGGGGTGAGGTGTATCAATTTTACGGATAGCCTGTAAAGCACTAAGGGAGTGTGAAACGACCACAGATGGTGACACAGGCATAGATGCAATACGGATAAGTGCCACAAGAATGGCATACAATTCAGCCGTAAATATGCTAGCCGAGGGTAATAGATGCCCTCGTACGACGCTGTCCGGAAACACTGCTGCGAATCCGACACCGTCAGATGACTTTGAACCATCGGTGTATACTGCCAGCAAGTGCGTTTAGCATCACGTATGACACGGCAAGCAATAGCTCTCTTCTGCTTAAAATCAAGGAGTCTCTCTGTTGTTCTGTTATACCGATACCTGCCCCATGCAGCGCATTTCAAACTCACTGCCCGAGCACAAGTAGGAGACCACCAAGGCACGCACTTCTGAGGATGCTTGCCTGAGGTTTGGGGAATAGAATGTGAAGCCGCTGTGAAGATGGAGGACGAAAAGAGATGTAAAACCTCATCAATGGAGGACGAGGTAGGAACCTCATGAAAGGCAGTAAGATGTGCGTAAAGGTCCCATTTCGCCCGGTTAAATTGCCAGCGTGGGCAATGAGGAGGTGGAGAAAACAAAGGGGACTTAAGGATGATTGGGAAATGATCGCTGTCATGTAAGTCCGGGAGGACAGACCAGGTGAAGTCAAGGACTGTTGAGGAAGAGCAGATGGAGAGATCGATACAGGAGAAAGAATGAGTTCGAGGATCAAAATGGGTAGGAGTACCTGTATTTAAAACATGGAGGGGAAGAGAAGCAAGAAATGCCTCCAACTGAATGCCACGGGAGTCACAGTGCGACCCTCCCCAGAGAAAATGGTGTGCGTTAAAATCGGCTAGTAATAGAAGGGGTGGCAGTAAGGAAGAAACCAGAAAATCAACATCTGGGATAGACAATGCCCGCGAAGGGGAGAGATATAAAAAACAGAGTGTATACCACTTATTCAAGTGGATACGGGCTGCGGTGTAATGTAAGGAAGAAGGAACATAGAGCTGATGGTATGGAACACCAGTGCATATAAGAAGAGCACTTTCGTTAAAGGTTCCATCGGAAAAAGGATCCGATGAATATAACAAATCATAGCCTGAAAAGGGCCTGATAACAGTGGATTGTAATTTGGGTTCTTGCAAACAGACCCCAACAGGGGAAAACAGAGAGGAACACCTGAAGCTCACCCCGGTTACCCCTGAGGCCTCGGATATTCCACTGCAAATAAGCCATGATTTATGGAGAGAAAGATATAAGTGGAAGTGAGAGGAATCTATGGACTAGGGTTAGAAAAGTCCATGTGTGGAGGCAGCGGAAGACCTGTAATCAGAGGAGGAGAACGTTGTGAAGGAAGGGGGGGGTTGAGACGAAGAAGAGAGATGAGGAACCTCAGGTGGAGTAGTGTCCATCATTGGTCCAGAAATATATTCTGCAATAGCTTCCAGTGTTTTGGAAGTCAAAGATGCAGAATGTGGGACTACATTAGAAATGGAAGAAGAGTGAGCAACTATCGGGGAGTCTATAGTCTGTACTAAAGTAGAGGATGAGGAGATAGAAGAGGAAACTGTAGTAGGGGTTTGGGAGGGGACAGGGGATGAAGGTAGTGTATGAGGAGGAGGATGAACCTCCGCACACGTTACAGAACTAGTCGGAGGCGAAGAACCTGGCAGTAGGGATTTGTTGCCGGGCTTATGAGAAGGGAGGCGCTGAGGTTTAGGTGAAGGACGAGGACGTGTAGACTCAGAATTGTGCGAGTGAGTAGAGGAAGGAGTGTGGACAGCATGGGAAGCCGAGGTAGGGGCCTCGGAGCCAAGAATATCAAAAGGATTCGAGACAGGGGTGATTGAGGATGAGGCGACCACAGAGGAAGCCGTGGAAGTTGGGACCCCAGAAGCGGGGCGACGTTTAGCAATTCGAGAATAGGAAATGCGGGGAAGTCTCCCTTGAAGGCGTAGATGAGAGACTGCCATAGCATATGAGAAGCCTTCCGCCTCTTTGAGACATCGGATTTCCCGCTCATTCAGGTAAACCTGACAACGGCGAGAATACGACGGATGTGCCTCATGACAGTTAAGGCAAGAGGGAGGTAGAGTACAAGAAGAACTGGCATGGTCGTCAGCACCACAGACTGGGCATTCGGCCATGGACCTGCAATATTTCACTGGATGACCAAAACGCCAGTAGTTTCTACACTGTTGTGGTGTAGGGGTCACCTTTCGAACTTGTAAACGTTGACCTGCAATGTAAACCGAAGGTGGTAGTTCACAGCAAATATTAAACGAGCTATATTGCAAGGATAACGTCTTCGCTTGTTGGCAGGGAGGACAAAAGTGTCAACTTTAAGGATAGGGAGTTCTTGGAGCTCAAGCTGCTCTAAAATGTCATCACCACATGTCTGGAAATTCCGTTGGACAATGGTGTGGGGCAAAATGACAGAACCACAACAAGAATTGAGGGAATGGTGCTTGTCAATAGTAACAGGAGCAGTATCAATGGTTGTAAGAAGAGAAAGATCACGAGCTTGGCCAGCATTCTGGACCGTGATGATGCGAGTGCCGCTCTTGAGAGCATGAAATGAGATGTCTTTACCAACATGGCGTAGCAGAGCCTTACCAATACTATGGTCTGAAAGATAGGTATTAGGAGAAGTCGGTCGCAGAGTAAAAAACTTTGTCCATTGAGTAGTTTGAAACAGAGTTTAAGGGGAGTGCGTGACGAGCTGGTCGTTTCTGAGATGAACGAGAAGGAAGTGTCGAATCGTCATGTGTGGGTCTTGGTCATTTGGGTGTGGGACCGGGGGTGGTCCAATGGGAGACGGGCGAGCGATTCGAAAATTGCCGCACCATCGAGGGAGAAGCTGGAATCAAGGTCAGAGAAGAGCGAAGTTCAGATGTATCGAAAGGGCCAGTCGGGTCCCTGGTACCTGAAGCAGGTGACGAACCGGCACCAGCAAGAGGTACAGGGGTATTAGGGTTGTCCAAAGAGTCGTCCATTAACGAGGTAGGGTCAGAACTAGGTGCGGTATCAAGGGGCCCGGGGGTAGGTTCACAGATTAGGGCATCCATGGTTAGGTTACTTCTTTCTTTCTGTTTTTAAGAAAAAAAAAAGAATAAAAAAAAAAAAAAAAAAAAAAAAAAAAGAATAAAAAAAGGTCGGAACGTGGAGGAATAGCTCCTAGGAGGAATGAATGGGGCGTAAATCCCCCTCCACGCCCAAGAGGACCTCAACACCGCAAGCACTGCAGATGCTGCATGGAACCCGTGCCATACCCTACCCTTCATGCCAGTAAACCAGCAATTCGGGATAGCAACCTCACATCCACCGAGCCACCTTGGCGGACAAAAGAGAGGGCGGCGGATATCTGCCACAAAGCATACCGCCTTTAGCCACCACCCCCGGAATCCGAAAGGTGGCCTCCAGAGATACACCCGTCGCCCGAAAGATACCCAAGGCCACCCCCCGGGAGACCGGAGAGGGATCGGGACATCCCCAGGCGATCCAGATTCCACGGCAAACTACACCACCGCCGAGAACCTCAACGAAATGGGATTGGACCACGGTACCCTTCCCCCTACCTAGGAACTAGAAAGCCTGTGGAGAGAAGCTCCCAGGGTAAAAATGGGAAGGAAATAAGGGAGGGATGAGGAGGAGGAGGAGGAAAGGGAAAAGGGAGGATGGTGAAGATGGGAAAGGGGAGGGGGGATTGGGGGGTAATTAGGTTTGGTCTGAGGAAGAAGACCAAGAGGTCCAATTCCTCAGACCGATAGCCTCTTTACCACGACAAGGAGCCCCCCTTAAAGAGGGATCCTACAGTAGAGAAGACAACATTAAATTTGTTGGCCGTATCTGTAGGCTGTATGTGAGGTTCATCTGGTTTAGTTAAGTTTATCTCTCTGTTTCTAGACAGTTTTTTGGAGGGAGTTTGCCAGGTCATTTTCATATCACCTTTTATTTCAATATATCTATTTTTGTAATACATTTGCTTTGACTTTCGTATTAGTTTTGCGAGTATTGATGTGTATCGTTTAGTCAGTTCTTTAGTAATCAGGCCTAATCTGAACAGATTTTCAAGTTGGTGCTTTTATCAATGGATTTGAGAATACTATTTGTTAGCCATGGGTTGTTTAGTCTTTTTGCTGTGATCTGCTTCGTTTTGATTGGACAATGCATGTTATAGAGGTTTTGGGTTTTATGTAAAAAAGTTTTGACATCTTTGTCAATATTATTGCTGTCAGCTAGCTTTCTCTGCCAATCAATGTCACCTAGTGCTAATGTTAAATTATTTATTGATGGCTCATCATGCAGGCGAAATGAGATCTTTCTCGAGTCTTGAGGCAAGTTACATAAGTTGGTTATGAGAAAGGTGGGGTAGTGGTCTGTAGTGTTGTCTGTGATTATACCTGCTTGTAGTAAAGATATCATATTAGTCCAGATATGGTCAAGTAATGAGGCACTTGTCTCAGAGATTCTTGTTAGCTTAGTTATAGAAGGTAGTAGCAAGCAGTTGTTCATAAGTGTTTGTGAAATCAGCTACTGGACGGTCAGTTGCTTGGATGAGGTTTATGTTGAAGTCTCCTCTAAGAATCACGTGGTGTTTATTCAACTCTTGAGTCAGTTATCATGTTTCTAAGGTTACCTCTAAAAGTGTAAGAATTTGTGAGTGGAAATCTGTAGACCGCTCCAACTGTTATATTTTTTTTTTTAGGTTTTTTGATGCCAATTTAGCTATTGCATATTCACCACTGTCATCCCTTATGCAAGTAAATTTCATACATTCCAGTTCATTAGATGATTTGAAAAGTTAAACCTCACCTCACACCCTCATTACACCAAATGACTCACATTGGTTTAACACTTCATATATGTTTGTGTATATAATGTTTCCATAAAAAAGGCTAGACTTATTACAAAGTTACAGAAGTAAGTTCATTTAGGTATCCTTCAAATCCTACCTCATTAATAGGTATCAGTATGTCACTATTAAAGACACATCCTCCACGACACGACCACTTGACACCGGAGTACTGCAGGGAAGTGTCCTTGGTCCCCTGCTCTTCCTCTTATACATCAATGATCTCCCCAATGTATCACAACACCTGAAACCAATACTCTTTGCTGACGACACAACTTATGTCATCTCCCACACAAATCTTGCCACGCTTAATACTATTGTTAACAACGAATTAATAAAAATATCAACATGGATGACAGCCAATAAACTTACACTCAACACTGATAAGACCTTCTATATTATGTTTGGCAACAGAGCAGATGATCCACAATTAAACATTAAGATCAACACTACACCTATTGCTAAACATAATGAGGGCAAGTTCCTGTGCCTTCACCTTGACAGCAGCCTGAAATTCAGCACCCATATACAACACATAACTAAGAAAGTGTCCAAAACTGTGGGGATCCTCTCTAAGATACGGTATTATGTACCACAATCAGCCCTACTCACACTATACTACTCACTCATCTATCCCTACCTCACATATGCCATTTGTGCATGGGGATCAACAGCAATTACCCACCTAAAGCCAATAATAACCCAACAAAAAGCCACAGTAAGAATTATCACGCAATCCAACGCTAGGCAGCACACCCCCCACTCTTCAAAGACCTAAACCTACTCACTGTTCAGAACATCCATACTTACTACTCTGCTATCTACATTTATAGAACCATTAATTCCAACTTTAACCCTGAGCTAAAACACTTTCTTGACAGTTGTGACAGGACCCATAGACATAATACCAGACAAACATCTCTTTGACATTTCCCGTGTCCGACTAAATCTATACAAAAATTCAATGCGCATAAAAGGGCCTAAAATCTGTAACTCCCTGCCTGAAAACTCTAGAACTGCAGACACAACATCCATTTTCAAAAGCACCGTTAAAAAAATCTTATCTCACTTACGCACCCAACCGGTAGCTAACCACTTGAAAACTACTTTATCTTGCACATATCCACAGCAAAATACACTTATTGATATCTGTGATTCCCCTTAATTTGCACAGGACTAACCAAAATTCTAATACAACTGTTGCTTCATAATTCTTAAGCTAATCATAAGTTTGCCTAAGACACTCCAATATAGAAACTGTATTATACCAATACATCACCTTTACCATTAATATATAAACTAATTGTTAAATTCTTAAACTAATTATTAAATTCTTAAATGTTTAAATTCCAGTACCTCAATTTTGTAAACCTAGTTAATCACTACAATTACCTAACCTTACTATCTGTATAATCATTGTGTCACTATTGAGTAAGACCTATCATAAGACTGCCTGAAAAGCCTAGGCATACCTAGGCATATTATTGGCCATCTTGTAATATCTACTTCATAAATTGTATAATTATAAGTACACCCCACCTTGTATATTACCAGAAATAAAGAATTTGAATTTGAATTTGAATAGGTACAGGTACACATAAGTACATCATACACAGCTTAACATACGTGTAAATTACTTATGATAACCCAAAGTCAGACAAAGTAACTTATTTCCATTGGGATCCATTATAAACAGATTTGTTAACTAAGCCTTTATAATAACTCTTTAATTAACATTAAAAACCTTTTAATGGAAATAACTCACACTGTTATAACCTTACTGAATTATCTTAGGTTAAATTTACATAATGTATTAGTATATATGTCAGCAACATCAGTGAGCCCTCACAACCCTTGTAAGTACATAACTTTATTGAGGCACAGGTACACATAATTACAATTATCATACATTGTGTTAATATGTAGGATATCCAAAAAAAAGTCAAAATGACTTATTTCCACTGGGGACAGAGATAAGATTTTGTTCGGATTTTTAACCCTGGAGGGATAGCCACCCAGGATAACCCAAGAAAGATTGTCTGTCTTATTTCCATTGGGGTTCTCAATCTTGTCCCCCCAGGATGCGACCCACACCAGTCAACTAGCAACCAGGTACCTATCTACTTGTTGGGTGATCAAGGACAGTAGGTGTAAGGAAACACACCAAATGTTTCTACCCTTGCCGGGGATCGAACCACGGACAGTATGAAGCGAAAGCGTTACCCACCAGGCCACTGTAAAATCACTGGTGCTTACATTTCCTGTATAACAGTGATCTTTCATTAATGTGATTGTTTAAGAACATAAGAAAGAAGGAACACTGCAGCAGGCCTACTGGCCTCATACAAAATTTGAAAATTTTATAATGGTTTTGTGTACTATCATCATCATTAGCTATTATTATTACCGATACATATTATATTCATGAAGGAGTGCTAATATATTGCCTGGGGAAATGGAAGACATTCAGGTTCCATTCAGGTAACTGGTGCACAGGTCCAATTCCTTGGATCAAGAGCCCCTTACTAGAATGAAGGATCATCCCTGGATGGTTTTTAATAGTAATGTATGTAGAATTTAATCCAGAATAACCCAATAGTAAAACAATAAGTAATATACATTTAAGTGTAAATTACTTAGAATAACCAAAAATGTCAAACCTATAAAATATTTGACACTATTTAACGATTATAATCAGTAAAGAATTATTAAGGATTTGAGTGGCGAATGATGCACATTTACCCTAGGATACTAGGGTAACTAGTATTAATCAGAATATGGTGGATACTGTGCAAGTTGATTGTTCTACCTGTTGATGGACCAGGTACTTTGGCTCCCTCAGTGCTCTGGTGAAGGACCAGGTGCTTCGGCTCCCTCAGTTCCCTGGTGATGGACCAGTTACTTCGTCTCATTCAGTGCCTTGGTGATTGACCAGGTGCTTTGGCTCCCTCAGTGCCCTGGTGATGGACCAGGTGCTTAGGCTCATTCAGTGCCCTGGTGATGGACCAGGTACTTAGGCTCATTCAGTGCCCTGGTGATGGACCAGGTACTTAGGCTCATTCAGTGCCCTGGTGGTGGACCAGGTGCTTTGGCTCCCTCAGTACCCTGGTGATGGACCAGGTGCTTCAGCTCCTTCAACGCCCTGGTGATGGATCATGTGCTTTGGCTTATTCAGTGCCCTGGTGATGGACCAGGTCCCTCAGCTCCTTTGGTGCTCTTGTGATGGACCAGGTGCTCCAGCTCTTCCAGTACCCTGTTTTACAGTGCCCTAATTATCAAAGCATATTCCATGGATGGAGTAGGTGGGTTGGGTATGAGTTTTTGTTTGTGGGATTGGTTTTGGGTTTTAGGGGGACCTGCCTAGCGTTGACCAGTTGGCTTGCTGCAGTGTTCCTTATTTCTGTTTTCTTGTGAGTGAGAGGGGTTGGATTTGAACGGGACTTGCACAATTGTTGGGGAGGGGGGGGGGGGGTTGTCGGAGTTTGTTCCTTGGATGGGGATAGGTTGGACAAATATTTTTGTTGGTAGGTTGGTTTTGACATGGACCTGCCAAGTATGGGCCAGTAGGCCTGTTGCAGTGTTCCTCCTTTCTTATGTTCTTATGTTCTTAAGAATGATTCACATTTACCCTAGGATAAGAATGATACACATTTACCCTAGGATAAGAATGATACACATTTAACCTAGAATAAGAATGATACACATTTAACCTAGAATAAGAATGATACACATTTAACCTAGGATAAGAATGATACACATTTAACCTAGGATAAGAATGCTCCACATTTACCCTAGGATAAGAATGCTCCACATTTACCCTAGGATAAGAATGCTCCACATTTACCCTAGGATAAGAATGCTCCACATTTACCCTAGGATAAGAATGCTCCACATTTACCCTAAGATAAGAATGCTCCACATTTACCCTAGGATAAGAATGCTCCACATTTACCCTAGGATAAGAATGCTCCACATTTACCCTAGGATAAGAATGCTCCACATTTTCCCTAGGATAAGAATGCTCCACATTTACCCTAGGATAAGAATGCTCCACATTTACCCTAGGATAAGAATGCTCCACATTTACCCTAGGATAAGAACGTTGGACTGCGTGCAGCCAGCAGTAACAGCCTGGTTGATCAGGCTCTGGTCCAACATGAGGCCTGGTCACAGACCGGGCCGCGGGGGCGTTGACCCCTGGAATTCTCTCCAGGTAAACTCCAGATAAGAATGCTCCTCATTTACCCTAGGATAAGAATGCTCCACTTTACCCTAGGATAAAAATGCTCCACTTTACCCTAGGATAAGAATGATCCACATTTACCCTAGGATAAGAATGCTCCACTTTACCCTAGGATAAGAATGCTCCACATTTACCCTAGGATAAGAATGCTCCACATTTACCCAAGGATAAGAATGCTCCACATTTACCCTAGGATATGAATGCTCCACATTTACCCTAGGATAAGAATGCTCCACATTTACCCTAGGATAAGAATGCTCCACATTTACCCTAGGATAAGAATGCTCCACATTTACCCTAGGATAAGAATGCTCCACATTTACCCTAGGATAAGAATGCTCACATTTACCCTAGGATAAGAATGCTCCACATTTACCCTAGGATAAGAATGCTCCACATTTACCCTAGGATAAGAATGCTCCACATTTACCCTAGGATAAGAATGCTCCACATTTACCCTAGGATAAGAATGCTCCACATTTACCCTAGGATAAGAATGCTCCACATTTACCCTAGGATAAGAATGCTCCACATTTACCCTAGGATAAGAATGCTCCACATTTACCCTAGGATAAGAATGCTCCACATTTACCTAGGATAAGAATGCTCCACATTTACCTAGGATAAGAATGCTCCACATTTACCCTAGGATAAGAATGCTCCACATTTACCCTAGGATAAGAATGCTCCACATTTACCCTATGATAAGAATGCTCCACATTTACCCTATGATAAGAATGCTCCACATTTACCCTATAATAAGAATGCTCCACATTTACCCTAGAATAAGAATGCTCCACATTTACCCTAGGATAATGCTATACCTAGGTTGCTCACATTTACCCTAGGATAAGCATGCTCCACATTTACCCTAGGATAAGATGCTCCACATTTACCCTAGGATAAGATGCTCCACATTTACCTGGATAAGCATGCTCCACATTTACCCTAGGATAAGCATGCTCCACATTTACCCTAGGATAAGCATGCTCCACATTTACCCTAGGATAAGCATCTCCACATTTACCCTAGGATAAGCATGCTCCACATTTACCCTAGATAAGCATGCTCCACATTTACCCTAGATAAGAATGCTCCACATTACCCTATATAAGAATGCTCCACATTTACCTAATAGAATGCTCCACATTTACCCTATATAAGAATGCTCCACATTTACCCTAGATAAGGTAACTGGCACCACTTGACCCTGTCACTGCTGCTCACGAACACGTTAGCAGTAGTCTGCTACTGGGACCACTGTTAGATGTCATTACTCTGTGGCAGACCTTGACTGATCAGTCACTGCTGCTGGCGACCACTGTTAGCAGTCACTGCTGCTGCTGGCGACCACTGTTAGCAGTCACTGCTGCTGCTGGCGACCACTGTTAGCAGTCACTGCTGCTGCTGGCGACCACTGTTAGCAGTCACTGCTGCTGCTGGCGACCACTGTTAGCAGTCACTGCTGCTGCTGGCGACCACTGTTAGCAGTCACTGCTGCTGCTGGCGACCACTGTTAGCAGTCACTGCTGCTGCTGGCGACCACTGTTAGCAGTCACTGCTGCTGCTGGCGACCACTGTTAGCAGTCACTGCTGCTGCTGGCGACCACTGTTAGCAGTCACTGCTGCTGCTGGCGACCACTGTTAGCAGTCACTGCTGCTGCTGGCGACCACTGTTAGCAGTCACTGCTGCTGCTGGCGACCACTGTTAGCAGTCACTGCTGCTGCTGGCGACCACTGTTAGCAGTCACTGCTGCTGCTGGCGACCACTGTTAGCAGTCACTGCTGCTGCTGGCGACCACTGTTAGCAGTCACTGCTGCTGCTGGCGACCACTGTTAGCAGTCACTGCTGCTGCCTGGCGACCACTGTTAGCAGTCACTGCTGCTGCTGGCGACCACTGTTAGCAGTCACTGCTGCTGCTGGCGACCACTGTTAGCAGTCACTGCTGCTGCTGGCGACCACTGTTAGCAGTCACTGCTGCTGCTGGCGACCACTGTTAGCAGTCACTGCTGCTGCTGGCGACCACTGTTAGCAGTCACTGCTGCTGCTGGCGACCACTGTTAGCAGTCACTGCTGCTGCTGGCGACCACTGTTAGCAGTCACTGCTGCTGCTGGCGACCACTGTTAGCAGTCACTGCTGCTGCTGGCGACCACTGTTAGCAGTCACGCTGCTGCTGGCGACCACTGTTAGCAGTCACTGCTGCTGCTGGCGACCACTGTTAGCAGTCACTGCTGCTGCTGGCGACCACTGTTAGCAGTCACTGCTGCTGCTGGCGACCACTGTTAGCAGTCACTGCTGCTGCTGGTGACCACTGTTAGCAGTCACTGCTGCTGCTTGACCACTGTTAGCAGTCACTGCTGCTGCTGGCGACCACTGTTAGCAGTCACTGCTGCTGCTGGCGACCACTGTTAGCAGTCACTGCTGCTGCTGGCGACCACTGTTTGCAGTCACTGCTGCTGCTGGCGACCACTGTTAGCAGTCGCTGCTGCTGCTGATCACTGTCAGAAGTCACTGCTGCTGCTGGCGACCACTGCCAGCAGTCACTGCTGCTGCTGCTGGCGACCACTGTCAGCAGTCACTGCTGCTGGCGACCACTCTCAGTAGTTATTGCTGCTGGCGACCACTCTCAGCAGTCACTACTGCTGCTGACGACCACTCTCAGCAGTCACTGCTGCTGCTGGCGACCACTATCAGCAGTCACTACTGCTGCTGACGACCACTCTCAGCAGTCACTGCTTCTGCTGCTGGCGACCACTCTCAACAGTCAATACTGCTTCTGAAATAAAGACACATGTGCAACATCTGGGTATCTTTATTGTAAACGTTTCGCCATCCAGTGGCTTTATCAATACAAATTCTAGGACACTATGTGAAGACAGTAGAACTATATAACAAAAGATGAGGTTATCAGTCCTTCGGCCTTGGAGTGGTGTGAACATCACGGAAGTCGTTGAGTTACTGGAGCAGGGGTTCAGTTCAGTTCAGACTCTCAGGTAAGGACCCACTAGGGGCGAGGGGGAAGTGGGGACAGAAGAAGAATAGCCGGTGAGAGGAAGAGCTGAAGTAGAAGAGAAAGTGTCAGGACTAAACCCAACAGTCTAACTACTTATTTTTCTATTGGAGCAGAGACAAGAGGGTGGCGCTTATATACTAACGTCAGGTGGAACAGGACGTGTAGCAGTTAGTTAGTTTGATATCTTTATTATGCACCCCATACCCATCCTGTGGGCGGTAGTCAAAAGATTACAGAGGTACATAATGGGTCCAGGGACTGGACCTCAAAGTTTGATAGCTGAACAAGTTACAAAGGTAATGAACTCAGATGGTCACAATCATGACAAGTTACAAAGGTATTTGCAGATTACAGAGGTATATATAGGGTCCAGAGACTGGGCCCCAAAGTTTTGATAGCTGAACAAGGTACAATGGTAATTAATTCACTAGTTACAAGGTAATGAATCATGTAAGTAAATTTACTTACGTCTGTACATGGTTGCACTCATGAACAAATTATAAAGCAATGAGCAATCTATTAGTCTACACCCAGCCACAACTGTAATGAGTTATTGATGCAAATTTTAATTGTTGGGTCACACACACACACATATACATATACACATACACACGCATACATGTATATACATACACACATACACATACAACATGTACATACACACACACACACACGTGTCAATGCTTTATTTACAGGAGCAAAGTCAGGGTATTTTTCAGAATGGTCTGTAATATACCACTGTGGATAAAATACTTTGACATATCTTGAACATTTCTGAATGAGTAGTCTCTGAATTCATTAATTTTATCGCACTCCAGTACATAATGACGCAGGGTGTGACAATAATCAACTGGCAAGTTTACATCTTGTTTGGTCTACATCTGGTGGTGGTGATTTAACCTGCCAAAGATACTTGTAACCCAGCCGGAGGCGGCGGTAGTGACATCAGAGTCTGCTTATTTTGTTGGATGCACCATAGACATGTGGCTCCTCCTGCATGATAGAATGATGATAGATGGACTGACTGGTGTAAGACTCAGGAGTTTGACACCAGTCAGTCCATCTATCATCATTCTATCATGCAGGAGGAGCCACATGTCTATGGTGCATCCAACAAAATAAGCAGACTCTTGGATGCACTACCCTCCGGCTGGGTTACAAGTATCTTTGGCAGGTTAAATCACCACCACCAGATGTAGACAACAAGATGTAAACTTTGCCAGTTGATTGTACACCCTGCGTCATTATGTACTGGAGTGCGAAAATATGAATTCAGAGACTACTCATTCAGAAATGTTCAAGATATGTCAAAGTATTTTATCCACAGTGGTATATTACAGACCATTCTGGAAAAATACCCTGACTTTGCTCCCTGTAAATAAAGCATTGACACGTGTGTGTGTGTGTGTGTATGTAAGACTCAGGGAGTTTGACACCAGTCAGTCCATCTATCATCATTCTATCATGCAGGAGGAGCCACATGTCTATGGTGCATCCAACAAAATAAGCAGACTCTTGGATGTCACTACCGCCCGCCTCCGGCTGGGTTACAAGTATCTTTGGCAGGTTAAATCACCACCACCAGATGTAGACCAAACAAGATGTAAACTTTGCCAGTTGGATTATTGTCACACCCTGCGTCATTATGTACTGGAGGTAGCAGACGAGGGCATAGTCACTGGTAGGCGGGATTCCCCAGTGGAAGTAGATCTTACCCAAAGAGATGGGTTAGTTGTAGTAGTAGATGTCGTTGTCGTGAAGAAGGTTATGTACAGGTCCTCAGAATCAAGATTCCGTGATGTACACACCACTCCAAGGCCGAGGGACTGATAACCTCATCTTTTGTTATATAGTTCTACTGTCTTCACATAGTGTCCTAGAATTTGTATTGATAAAGCCACTGGATGGCGAAACGTTTACAATAAAGATACCCAGATGTTGCACATGTGTCTTTATTTCATACTGTCGGTATTGTATACCATTCTTGTACAATACTGCTTCTGGCGACCACTCTCAGCAGTCACTAACAGCATGCTCATTGGAGAAGCCAGGTATAGATACTCAAAAATCCGGTGCAATTGCTTTGTTTGATATCTTTATTATGCACCCCATACCCATCCTGTGGGCGGTTGTCAAAAGATTACAGAGGTACATAATGGGTCCAGGGACATTGGATTACTCCTTCATGATAAAGTTGATATGTTTGGAAAAAAGAGTACCCAGAGGAAGAATGTAGAATATAACTGGTATATCTGTGTCTAGCATTAGGAATAATATTAAGAGAGAAGTAAATAATGAAAATGATTGCTATAGGAATGCAGTTAGAAGCCTGAGTAGATCTATAACCCACTATGATAACATGAACACAGATAAGCATGTTTATGGAGCCACTTGCAATGTGAACAGACTGACTGATGTTGTAGTGGCCAGGCTTAGACTTGGCTACAAGTACTTCTGGCAGTTTGGGAGACACACAGATGATGATCAAACTACAGTAGTGAACCTACCCTCATACTTGGAGACTTTAATGCCAGACATAAGAATATTGGTGGGTCTATAACAAACACCAATGGAACTAAACTAGTGAAATTTCTAAATGAGCATGATAATGTTCGTATTGTAGGCACTACTGAGCCCACTCACATATATGGAGGTGTTGTGATAAAAACACAGGCCTCATTTCTAGGCTTTATTGAACACAAAATCCATGGTACATGTCTGCAACAGAAGAAAATACATCTAATGACTGCTGCTGCAGGACAGGTGATGTAAGGTGCATATGTCCTCAGAAAAGCTATAGCTACTGGCGACATATTTAAGCTACCATGTAATCTGCATCACGAATGTATTTGTGTAA
>WNWK01028983.1:0-24836 GCA_009830355.1 Cherax destructor | reverse complement strand
TATCCTCCTGGGAATATTAGAAAACATCCCCCTTGGAAAAAGAAAAATATCCTCCCGGGGGAATTTAGAAACTATTCCTCCTGTGGAATTTGAATACTACCCTCCTGGAATATTAGAATACATTTTCGGGGAAAATAAGTAATATTACCCCGGGGGGAATTTATAATACTATTCCCGGGAATTTAGAATCATCCCCCTTTTAGTTTTAGAAAAATATCCCCCCCGGGGATTTTGTAATATTCCCCCCCGTGGAATTTGTAATACTTCCTCCGGGGGAAATATTAGAATACTATTTCTGGGGATATTAAATATCCCCCCCTTTTGTTTTTGAAAACTATCCCCCCGGGGGAATATTTCATCCCCCGGGATATTGGAATATCCCCCGTGAATATTAAAATACTTTTCCCCCTGGTGGAATATTGTTTTCCCCCCGTAAAAAAACACCTTTTTTATATTAGTAATAATCCTCTTGGTGGAATATTAGAATACTTCCCCCCGGGAATATTATTCTTTTCCCCTGTGGAATATAAAATATATCCCCCCGGGGAATTTAAATATATCCCCCGGGGAAATTTTTTAATATTTCCCTTGGAATTTTAAAAATAATTTTTCCCCCCCGGAATATTAGTAATACCCCTCAATGGTTTTATAATAATCCCCCCTTGGGGAAATTTTAAATACTATCCCCCCGGGAATTTAAAAATTACCCCTCCTTGGGAATTTAGAATACTTTTCCCCCCTTGGAATATTGAATCTATCCTCCCTGGGGGGAAATATTAGTAATACATTCCGGGGAGTTTGAAATACATCCCCCCTGTGGAATATTAAATATTTCCCCCCGGGGAATAAAATACTATCCTTTGGAATTTTATAAATATCCTCCGTGGAATATTAGAATACTATCCTTCGGGAATTTAGTAATATATCCTCCCTAGGGATATTAGAATACATCCTTTTGGGGAATATTAGAATACTTTCCTGGGAAATTTTAAATAAACACCCCCCCCGGGGGAATATTGAATACTATCCCCCTGGTGGAAAAAAGAAAAATATCCCCCCTAAGGGTTATAATACTTCCCCCCGGGTGGATTTAGAAAACTATCCCCCCTGGAGAATATTAGAAATACTATTTTCCCGGGGGGGGATTTAGTAATACATCCTCCGGTGGATTTGTAAAATCTCCCTGGGATTTAGAAATACTATCTCCCGGGGGAATTGAATAATATTCCCCGGGGGAATATTGTAATCTATCTCCTGTGGAATATTGTAATACTATCCTCCTTTAAAATATTAGAATCATCCTAAATTTGAAATTTTAAATACACCCTCCTGGGGAAAAGAAAACTATCCTCCTGGGGAATTTTTAAAACACCTCCTTTCTGGAATATTATAATCATCCCCCCCTCGGGGAATATTAGAATATATCCCCCCTGGGAAATTTTAGAATACTATCCCTTGGGGGAATATTAGTAATACTTCCCCCCGGGGGGAATATTATAATATACCCTTCCCTGGAAATATTAAAAATATATCCCCCTGTTGAATAAGTAATATACCCTCCCTGGGGGGAATTTAGTAATACTATCCCCCTGTTGGATTTAATATTTTTCCCCCCGGTGGAATATTAAATACTTTTTTCCCTGGGGGAATATTAAATTTATTTTAAATGGAAATTTATTTTACTTTTGGATTTTTATACCTCCCTTTTAATATTTTAAAAATATCCTTGGGAAATATTAAAAAATTTACCCCCTTAATATAAAATTTTAAATTTTGGGGGGGATTTAGTAATATACCCCCTTGGGAAATTTAGAATACTTCCTCCCTGGGAATATTGAATACTATCCCCGGTGGGTTTTAAGAATATATCCTCCTGGGGGGATTTGTAATATATCCCCCCGGGGAATATTTTATATATCCCCCTGGGGAATATTTAATACTATCCTCCCTGGTGGTATTGAATATATCCCCCCTGGGGATTTAGAATACTACCTCCTGGTGGAATTTAGAATATTTCCCCCCTTTGGGAAATAAAAAATATATCCTCCCGGGGATTTAGAACACCCTCCCTTGGGTAAAAAATACCATCTTGAATATTGGAAAATAATATTTTTTCCCGGGGGAAAATTTTAAAAAATTTAATTTCCTGGTGGAAATATTGGAATAACCGGGTTTGGTGGAATATATCCACTGGGGAAATTAGAAAATATCCCCCCGGGGAATTTTATTTTTTATTATTTTCTTCGATATTAAATACTTCTCCGGGGAAAATGTAATACATTTTTTCGGGAATATTGTAATACTATCCCCCGTGGAATATTAGAATACTATCCCCCCTGGGTATATAATACCCCCTGTGGAAGAATACTACCCTTTTGGGGAAATATTAGTAATACTTTCCTGGTGGAATATTAAATTATTTCCCGGGAATATTAGAAATACCCCCGGTGGAATTTTAGAATATTTCCCCCGGGAAATTTAGTAAAAATTTCCCCCCGGGGGTTTTTAAAATTTACCCTCCCGGTAAATTTTTTATTTCCCCGGGGGAATTAAGTAAATCCCCCCTTTTTTTTTTCCTCCCTGGGGAATTTAAATGTATCCTCCCTGGGGAAAAAATTATTTCCCCCGGTGGAAAATTAGAAAACTACCCTCCGGGGGAAAAAAGAATACTATCCCCCCCTTTAAAAATATTATAATACTACCCTCCCTGTTGGATATTGAATACTTTTTGGAATATTAGTAAACACCCTTTTGGGAATATTGAATTATCCCCCCTTTAATATTAGTAATCTATCCCTTTTGGGGAATATTAGAATACATCCTCAGTGGAATATTAGAAATAATCCCCTTTGGGGGGTATTAATACTATTCCTGTGGGATATTAGTAATACATCTTCCCGGGGGAAATATTAGAATACACCCTATGTTAAATTTTATAAACATTTTTCGGGGGAATATTTTTATCTTTTTCCTGTGGAATTTTTAATATCCCCCTTGGGGAATATTAAAATACTACCCTTCCCCGGGGAATATTAGTTTTTCCTTTTCCCCTTGGAATATTAAATCTACCCTCCTTGGGAATATTGTAATATTTCCCTTGGAATATTAAAATAATATTTTTGGAGGAATATTAAAAATATTCCCCCTTGGAAATAGTATTAATATCCCCCGGGAGGATTTTTAAATATTCCCCCGGGGAAAAGTTGATTATCCTCCGGTAGAATTTAAATTATATTCCCGGGGGATGTTAAATATTTCCCCCCGGGGGATGTTATAATTTTTCCCCCGTTTATATTGTTATATTATTCCCCCGGGGAAAGGAAATTTTTTATTTTGGGAAACAGAGGGGAAAATATTTCCCTTTTTTTTTTTTTTTTTTTTTTTTTTTTTTTTTTTTTTTTTTTTTTTTTTTTTTTTTTTTTTTTTTTTTTTTTTTTTTTTTTTTTTTTTTTTTTTTTTTTTTTTTTTTTTTTTTTTTTTTTTTTTTTTTTTTTTTTTTTTTTTTTTTTTTTTTTTTTTTTTTTTTTTTTTTTTTTTTTTTTTTTTTTTTTTTTTTTTTTTTTTTTTTTTTTTTTTTTTTTTTTTTTTTTTTTTTTTTTTTTTTTTTTTTTTTTTTTTTTTTTTTTTTTTTTTTTTTTTTTTTTTTTTTTTTTTTTTTTTTTTTTTTTTTTTTTTTTTTTTTTTTTTTTTTTTTTTTTTTTTTTTTTTTTTTTTTTTTTTTTTTTTTTTTTTTTTTTTTTTTTTTTTTTTTTTTTTTTTTTTTTTTTTTTTTTTTTTTTTTTTTTTTTTTTTTTTTAAAAAAAAAAAAAAAAAAAAAAAAAAAAAAAAAAAAAAAAAAAAAAAAAAAAAAAAAAAAAAAAAAAAAAAAAAAAAAAAAAAAAAAAAAAAAAAAAAAAAAAAAAAAAAAAAAAAAAAAAAAAAAAAAAAAAAAAAAAAAAAAAAAAAAAAAAAAAAAAAAAAAAAAAAAAAAAAAAAAAAAAAAAAAAAAAAAAAAAAAAAAAAAAAAAAAAAAAAAAAAAAAAAAAAAAAAAAAAAAAAAAAAAAAAAAAAAAAAAAAAAAAAAAAAAAAAAAAAAAAAAAAAAAAAAAAAAAAAAAAAAAAAAAAAAAAAAAAAAAAAAAAAAAAAAAAAAAAAAAAAAAAAAAAAAATATTCCCCTTGGGGAATATTAGAATACTACCCCTTTTCGTTATATTAGAATACTTCCCCCCTTTTTAAATTTTTTTGAATATTCCCCGGGGAATATTAGTAATACCCCCCGGGGGATTATTAGTATATACTTCCCCGGGAATATTATAATACTTCCCCCTGGGAATATTAGAAACATCCTCCTGTGGGAAAGGAATCACCCTCCTGGTGGAAATTAAAAACTTTCCCCCGGTGGAATATTAAAAAACTACCCTTTCCTGGGGAATATTAGAAATACTATTCCCGGGTGGAATTAAGTAATATTCCCCCCGGGGGAATTTAGTAATATATCCCCCCTGGTGGTATTTAGTAATCATCCCCTTTTAGAATATTGAAATACTATTTTCCGGTGGAATTTTAAAAACATCCCCCCTGGGATTTACTAATATTCCGCCAGGGATGATAGTATTACTAATTTTCCACCAGGGAGGATAATATTTCTAATATTCCGCCAGGGAAGATAATATTACTAATATTCCACCAGGGAGGATAGTATTACTCATATTCCAGCAGGGAGGATAGAATTACCAATATCACACCAGTGAGGATAGTATTACTAATATTCCATAAGGGAGGATAGTATTACTAATATTCCACCAGGGAGGATAGTCTTACTAATATTCCAACAGGGTGGATAGTATTACTAATATTCCACGAGAGATGATAGTATTACTAATATTCCACCAGGGAGGATAGTATTACTAATATTCCACGAGGGAGGATAGTATTACTAATATTACACCAGAGTGGATAGTATTACTAATATTCCACCAGGGAAGATATTATTACTAATATTCCACAAGGGAGGATGGTATTACTATTATTCCATAAGGCAGGATAATATTATTAACATTCCACCAGGGATGATAGTATTACTAATATTCCACCAGGAAGGATCGTATTACTAATATTCCACCATGGAGGATAGTATTACTAATATTCTATGAGGGAGTATTGTATTACTAATATTCCTCCAGGGAGGATAGTATTACTAATATTGCACCAGGGAGGTTAGTATTACTAATATTCCACCAGGGAGGATAGTATTAATAATATTCTATGAGGGAGGATAGTATTACTAATATTCCACCTGGGAGGATAGTATTACTAATATTGCACCAGGGAGTATAGTATTACTAATATTCCACCAGGTAGGATATTATTACTAATATTTCACCAGGGAGGATAGTATTACTAATATTCCGCCAGGGAGGATAGTATTACTAATATTCCACCAGGGAGGATAGTATTACTAATATTCCACCAGGAGGATAGTATTACAAATATTCCACCAGGGAGGATAGTATTTCTAATATTCCACGAGGGAGGATAGTATTACAAATATTCCTCCAGGGAGGATAGTATTACTAACATCCCTCCTGGGAGGATTGTATTACTAATATTCCACCAGGGAGCTTAGTATTTCTAATATTCCACGAGGGAGGATAGTATTACTAATATTCCTCCAGGGAGGATAGTATTACTAATATTCCACTAAAGAGGATAGTATTACTAATATTCCGCCAGGAGGATAGTATTACTAATATTCCACCAGGAGGATAGTATTACTAATATTCCACCAGGGAGGTTAGTATTACTAATATTCCACAAGGGAGGATAGTATTACTAATATTCTATGAGGGAGGATAGTATTACTAATATTCCACCTGGGAGGATAGTATTACTAATATTCCACCGGGGAGGATAGTATTCCTAATATTCCATCAGGTAGAATAGTATTACTAATATTCCACCAGGGAGGATAGTATTACTAATATTCCGCCAGGGAGGATAGTATTACTAATATTCCACCAGGGAGGATAGTATTTCTAATATTCCACGAGGGAGGATAGTATTACAAATATTCCTCCAGGGAGGATAGTATTACAAATATTCCTCCAGGGAGGATAGTATTACTAAAATCCCAGTAGGGGGATAGTATTACTAATACTCCACGAGGGAGGATAGTATTACTAACATCCCTCCAGGGAGCATTGTATTACTAATATTCCACCAGGAAGGATAGTATTTCTAATATTCCACGAGGGAGGATAGTATTACAAATATTCCTCCAGGGAGGATAGTATTACTAATATTCCACCAAAGAGGATAGTATTACTAATATTCCGCCAGGGATAATAGTATTACTAATTTTCCACCAGGGAGGATAATATTTCTAATATTCCGCCAGGGAAGATAATATTACTAATATTCCACCAGGGAGGATAGTATTACTAATATTCCAGCAGGGAGGATAGAATTACCAATATCACACCAGTGAGGATAGTATTACTAATATTCCATAAGGGAGGATAGTTTTAAAAAAAAAAAAAATTTTTTTTTTTTTTAGAATATATTACTAATATTCACAGGGAGGATAGTATTACTAATATTCCACAGGGAGGATAGTATTACTAATATTCCACCAGGGTGGATAGTATTACTAATATTCCACCAGGAGGATAGTATTACTAATATTCCAACAGGGAGGATAGTATTACTAATATTCCAGGGAGGATAGTATTACTAATATTCCACCAGGGAGGATAGTATTACTAATATTCCCTGGGAGGATGTATTACTAATATTCCCCAGGGAGGATAGTATTACTAATATTCTACCAGGGAGGATAGTATTACTAATATTCCACCAGGAGGATAGTATTACTAATATTCCACTAGAGGATAGTATTACTAATATTCTTGCGGGAGGATATATTACTAATATTCACCAGGAGGATAGTATTACTAATATTCCACCAGGGAGGATAGTATTATAATATTCCACAAGGAGGATAGTATTACTAATATTCCATGAGGAGGATAGTATTACTAATATCCCACCAGGGAGGAATGTATTACAAATATTCAACCTGTGAGGATAGTATTACTAATATTCCACCAGGGTGGATATTATTACTAATATTCCACCAGGGAGGATAGTATTAGTAGTATTCCACCAGCGAGGATAGTATTACTAAAATTCCAACAGGAAGGATAGTATTACTAATATTCCACCAGGGAGGATAGTATTACTAATATTCCACCAAGGAGGATAGTATTACTAATATTTACCAGGGAGGATAGTATTACTAATATTCCACCAGGAGGATTTTATTACTAATATTCCACCAAGGAGGATAGTATTACTAATATTCCACAAGCCAGAGAGAATAGTATTACTAATATTCCACCAGGGAGGACAGTATTAATAATATACCACTAGGGAGGATAGTATTACTAATATATCACCAGGAGGATAGTATTACTAATATTCCACCAGGGAGGATAGTATTACTAATATTCCACCAGGGAGGATAGTATTACTAATATTCCAGAGGGAGGATAGTATTACTAATATTCCACCAGGGAGGATAGTATTACTAATATTCCCCAGGGAGGATAGTATTACTAATATTCCACCAGGAGGATAGTATTACTAATATTCCACCAGGGAGGATAGTATTACTAATATTCCCCAGGGAGGATAGTATTACTAATATTCCACCAGGGAGGATAGTATTACTAATATTCCCCAGGGAGATAGTATTACTAATATTCCACCAGGGAGGATAGTATTACTAATATTCCACCAGGGAGGATAGTATTACTAATATTCCACCAGGGAGGATAGTATTACTAATATTCCCCATGGAGGATAGTATTACTAATATTCCACCAGGGAGGATAGTATTACTAATATTCCACCAGGGAGGATAGTATTACTAATATTCCACCAGGGAGGATAGTATTACTAATATTCCACCAGGAGGATAGTATTACTAATATTCCACCAGGGAGGATAGTATTACTAATATTCCACCAGGGAGGATAGTATTACTAATATTCCAACAGGGAAGATAGTATTACTAATATTCCACCAGGGAGGATAGTATTACTAATATTCCACCAGGGAGGATAGTATTACTAATATTCCACAAGGGAGGATAGTATTACTAATATTCCATGAGGGAGGATAGTATTACTAATATTCCACCAGGGAGGATAGTATTACTAATATTCCACAGGGAGGATAGTATTACTAATATTCTATCAGGGAGAATAGTATTACTAATATTCCACAGGGAGGATAGTATTACTAATATTCCACCAGGGAGGATAGTATTACTAATATTCTACCAGGAGGATAGTATTACTAATATTCCACCAGGGAGGATAGTATTACTAATATTCCCCCGGGAGGATAGTATTACTAATATTCCCCAGGGAGGATAGTATTACTAATATTCCACAGGGAGGAAGTATTACAAATATTCCTAACCAGGGAGGATAGTATTACTAATATTCCTCCAGGGAGGATAGTATTACTAATATTCCACCAGGAGGATAGTATTACTAATATTCCACCAGGGAGGATAGTATTACTAATATTCCACCAGGGAGGATTTTATTACTAATATTCCACCAAGGAGGATAGTATTACTAATATTCCACAAGCCAGAGAGAATAGTATTACTAATATTCCACCAGGGAGGACAGTATTACTAATATACCACTAGGGAGGATAGTATTACTAATATTCACAAGGAGGATAGTATTACTAATTTTCCATCAGGGAGGATAGTTTTACAAATATCCCCAAAGGGAGGATAGTATTACTAATATTCCACCAGGGAGGATAGTATTACTAATATTCCACCAGGGAGATGTATTAGTAATATAACACCAGGGAGGATAGAATTACTAATATTCCACCAGGGAGGATTGTATTACTAATATTGAGAGTGGTTAATCTTGACAATATATCTCCGGCACCAGGTCGCCTCTCTCACACACTGAGGCTCCGGGGTCCATCCCTTGCACCAGGACGACTCCCTCACACACTGAGGCTCCAGGGTCCATCCCCGGCACCAGTATGCCTCCCTCACACACTGAGGCTCCGGGGTCCATCCCTGGAACTTGGATTCCTCTTTCACAAACTGAGGCTCTGGGGTCCATCCCTGGCACCAGGATTCCTCCCTCACACACTGAGGCTCCGGGGCCCATCCCTGGCAGCAGGACGCCTCTCTCACACACTGAGGCTCCGGGGTCCATCCCGGGCACCAGTATGTCTCCGTCACACGCTGAAGCTCCGGAGTCCATCCCAGGCACCTGGATGCCTCTCTCACACAGTGAGGCTCCGGGGTCCATCCCTGGCACCAGGACGTCTCCCTCACACACTGAGGCTCCGGGGTCCATCCCGTCACCAGGATGCCTCCCTCACACACTGAGGCTCCGGGTTCCATCCCGGGCACCACGATGCCTCCCTCTCACACTGAGGCTCCGGGGTCCATCCCCAGCACCAGGATGCCTCCCTGCACACTGAGGCTCCAGGGTCCATCCCCGGCAACATGATGCCTCCCTCACACACTGAGGCTCCGTGTTTCATCCCTGGCCCTAGGATGCCTCCCTCACATACTGAGGTTCCGGGTTTCATCCCTGGCACCATGATGCTTGTCTCACACACTGACGCTCCGGGGTCCATCCTTGGCACCAGGATGCCTCTCTCACATACTGAGGCTCCGGGGTACATCCCTGGCACCAGGATACCTCCCTCACACACTGAGGCTCCGGGGTCCTTCCCTGGCACCAGGACGCCTCCCTCACACACTGAGGCTCCGGGGTACATCCCTGGCACCAGGATACCTCCCTCACACACTGAGGCTCCGGGGTCCTTCTCTGGCACCAGGATGCCTCAATCACATACTGAAGCTCCGGGGTCCATCCCTGGCACCAGGATGCCTCCCTCACACACTGAGGCTCCGGGGTCCATCCCTGGCACCAGGATGCCTCCCTCATACACTAATGCTCCGGGGACCATCCTTGGCACCAGGATGCCTCCCTCACACACTGAGGCTCCTGCTTCCATTACACCTTACACCTGCTGCCCCTCTTCACTTGGGTGTTAGTTGACTGTTGTGGGTTGCATCCTGGGGAACAAGATTAACCTACATAGCCGGAAGTGCTCTTTATGACAAGGACTTTTCCATAATGTATACCATTGATGTTACTTCTACCAAGAAAGAAATTCCGCAAACAAATCATTATCTCCATTCAACATTTCCTGGCAAAATTCTCTTTGTCTCTCTAAAACCTCTTGTGCCACACGTTTCATGGCGTACTGAAATATATTGTTCCCTAATCATATTACGATATATGGTAATATCCATTCATGACAGTTGATCACAACGTAGTATGGGAGACATTAACAACACAGTCGTACTGGCCAGGTTGTAGCAGCCACCTACAAAATTATTTTGACCAGGTGATCGCGTCTCCCCAGTAGCTACCTGTTGTTTCATCCCCGAATTTTTTTTTTTTTCATATGCGCATTTGGAGTGAGATAAACAAGGTAAGAAAGCCTAGGGAACAAATGGATTTGTCAGTTAAAAACAGAGTAGGGGAGTTAGTAGATGGGGAGCTGGAGGTATTGGGTAGATGGCGGGAATATTTTGAGGAACTTTTAAATGTCGATGAAAAAAGGGAGGCGGTAATTTCATGTACTGGCCAGGGAGGTACAACATCGTTTAGGAGTGAAGAAGAGCAGGATGTGAGTGTGGGGGAGGTGCGTGAGGCATTACGTAGAATGAAAGGGGGTAAAGCAGCTGGAATTGACGGAATCATGACAGAAATGTTAAAAGCAGGGGGGGATATAGTGCTGGAGTGGTTGGTATTTTTGTTTAATAAATGTATGAAAGAGGGGAAGGTACCTAGGGATTGGCAGAGAGCATGTATAGTTCCTTTATATAAAGGGAAGGGGGATAAAAGAGAGTGTAAAAATTATAGGGGAATAAGTTTACTGAGTATACCAGGTAAAGTGTATGGCAGGGTTATTATTGAAAGAATTAGAATTAAGACAGAGAGTAGGCTTGCAGATGAGCAAGGAGGCTTTAGAGTGGGTAGGGGATGTGTAGATCAAGTGTTTACAGTGAAGCATATATGTGAACAGTATTTAGATAAAGGTAGATAAGTTTTTATTGCATTTATGGATTTAGAAAAGGCATATGATAGAGTGGATAGGGGAGCAATGTGGCAAATGTTGCAAGTGTATGGAATAGGTAGTAAGTTACTGAAGGCTGTAAAGAGTTTTTATGAGGATAGTGAGGCTCAGGTTAGGGTGTGTAGGAGAGAGGGAGATTACTTCCCGGTAAAAGAAGGTCTTGGAAAGGGATGTGTAATGTCACCATGGTTGTTTAATATATTTATAGATGGGGTTGTAAAAGAAGTAAATGCTAGGGTGTTGGGGAGAGGGGTGGGATTAAATTATGGAAAATTAAATGCAAAATGGGAGTTGACACAGTTACTTTTGGCTGATGATACTGTGCTTATGGGAGATTCTAAAGAAAAGTTGCAAAGGTTAGTGGACGAGTTTGGGAGAGTGTGTAAAGGTAGAAATTTAAAAGTGAACATAGATAAGAGTAAGGTGATGAGGGTATCAAACGATTTAAATAAAGAAAAATTGGATATCACATTGGAGAGAGGGATTATGGAAGAAGTAAATGTTTTCAGATATTTGGGAGTTGACGTGTCAGCGGATGGGTTTATGAAGGATGAGGTTAACCATAGAATTGATGAAGGAAAAAAGGTGAGTGGTGCATTGAGGTATCTGTGGAGACAAAAAACGTTATCCATGGAGGCAAAGAAGGGAATGTACGAAAGTATAGTGGTACCAACACTCTTATATGGGTGTGAAGCATGGGTTGCAAATGCTGCAGCGAGGAGGAAGCTGGAGGCAGTGGAGATGTCCTGTCTAAGGGCAATGTGTGGTGTAAATATTATGCAGAAATTCGGAATGTGGAAATTAGGAGAAGGTGTGGAGTTACTAAAAGTATTTGTCAGAGGGCTGAAGAGGGGTTGTTGAGGTGGTTTGGTCATTTAGAGAGAATGGATCAAAGTAGAATGACTTGGAGAGCGTATATATCTGTAGGGGAAGGAAGGCGGGGTAGGGGTCGTCCTAGAAAAGGTTGGAGGGAAGTGGTAAAGGAGGTTTTGTGGGCGAGGGGCTTGGACTTCCAGCAAGCATGTGTGAGCGTGTTAGATAGGAGTGAATGGAGACGAATGGTTTTTGGGACATGACGATCTGTTGGAGTGTGAGCAGGGTAACATTTTGTGAAGGGATTCAGGGAAACCAGTTAATTGATTTAATTGGACTTGAGTCCTGGAAATGGGAAGTACAATGCCTGCACTTTAAAGGAGGGGTCTGAGATAGTGACAGCTGGGAGGGACTTTTCTCAGCTGTCGTATCTGAGCTCCTCTGCAAAGACAGTGATTATGTATGAGTGTGGTGAAAGTGTTGAATAATGATGAAAGTATTTTCTTTTTTGGGATTTTCTTTCTTTTTGGGTCACCCTGCCTCGGTGGGAGACGGCCGACTTGTTGAAAAAAAAAAATGCGCATTTATGAACGTGTGTGTGTTTTGTAATTACGAAAGACGGGTAACAAAAGAGATAATAATATTTATCACATTTTTCATGGAGGTGGACAATTAAATTGAGAATCGGGCAGCCATTTACACACAATACAGCGTTCACACATACGCTTATTCTTTTATATAACTGAAAAATATATATTAATGTAGATACATATTGACATAAGTAGGACTAAAATTTTCATAGAATAATGATTCTGGAGGTTGGTTACGTTCATGCTGTCTTGGAGAGTGTAAATACATATTTCTTTGTGTCCTCTCTTGTAATTCTCAATCGAAGTTAGAAAAGACATAACTGTCATCAAGCAAGGTCGTCTGGGACCTCCGGAAAGTGGAGAAGGTGAGATGAATTACTGGACTCAAGATCCTGGGGAAAAACATCACAGTGTTATATACAATAACTCTAGTAATACAAAGATCACAGTGTTATACACAATAACACTAGCAATACGAAGATCACAGTGTTACACAACATAGAACAATAGTGTTATACAAATCCTAGCAAAAATCACAGTGTTATACACAATAACCTAAATACGAAGATCACAGTGTTAGTACACAATAACACTAACAATACAAAGATCACAGTGTTATACACAATAACACTAGCAATACAAAGATCACAGTGTTATACACAATAACACTAGCAATACAAAGATCACAGTGTTATACACAATAACACTAACAATACGAAGATCACAGTGTTATACACAATAACACTAACAAACAAGACATTTATCACCCGAAGTAAGTTTATACACAATAACACTAACAATACGAAGATCACAGTGTTATACATGGCATCAAAATTGATAAGGAAGTTACACATAGAACATAAAGAGATCACACTTTTACATGAGTGAAAATACAGAAAAACTCAAATACGAGCATAAAAAGCTATGATATTTAAATAGACGACTAAAATAAACAATAATTGGCCTCACCATGGTGGTCTAGGTAGAGGAGTTCTTCTCTTCTGGCTGGACTATGTTTCCAGCCTACCCGGGCGGGTGTTTTTACTGGGCGCAGATTTCTGTGTGTCCTCCCCAGTAATTACATCTACTCGCATATATTGATATTTAAACACTTGTGTTGTAATATCATAGGTAGGCTGGACTCCATGGTGTTGCTGCATTTGACAAGTTAAGTTCCTCTCTGAGGAAATGCTGTGTTTGGGGTTCACAGCTCTCAACGTCCCCCTCAAATGATATAGTTAAATTCCGCTTTTTCCCCTTTTATTATATGATAATATTTTGCTAAATGAGTGTGTGTGTGGTACACACATTTACATATTGTCAAGGAGTACAAAGACTGACTGATCCAACCATTGTAATAATATTGTAATATGAAAAGTTTCTCCCTCATAGTGTCTCATAAATTGTACTCTGCAATGTCTTCTTTCAAGACAATTGTTTAAGTAATAACCATACTCATAACAAGAGATCACAATATCACTGACACCTGATGTGTTGTAGTTAATTAATATTGTTATGAATTACTCAGACATTCAACATTCATTATTTTGATTCACTTAAGAACACTTTTAATTAACTACAAATCTATTTAGAAATAATTGATCTACGTACCTTTAAAAAATTTCTCTCAAGTTTGTTAAAGTCTGTTATTTATGCATAGTTATTTGTCTCCACTTACAAGTACGAGGGAACATTCAGTCTGGTGAATGTCATCACTTACAAGTACGTGGGAACATTCAGTCTGGTGAATGTCATCACTTACAAGTACGAGGGAACATTCATTCTGGTGAATGTCATCACTTACAAGTACGAGGGAACATTCATTCTGGTGAATGTCATCACTTACAAGTACGAGGGAACATTCAGTCTGGTGAATGTCATCACTTACTAGTACGAGGGAACATTCAGTCTGGTGAATGTCATCACTTACAAGTAAGAGGGAACATTCAGTCTGGTGAATGTCATCACTTACAAGTACGAGGGAACATTCAGTCTGGTGAATGTCATCACTTACAAGTACGAGGGAACATTCATTCTGGTGAATGTCATCACTTACTAGTACGAGGGAACATTCAGTCTGGTGAATGTCATCACTTACAAGTAAGAGGGAACATTCAGTCTGGTGAATGTCATCACTTACAAGTACGAGGAAACATTCAGTCTGGTGAATGTCATCACTTACAAGTACGAGGGAACATTCAGTCTGGTGAATGTCATAACTTACAAGTACGAGGGAACATTCATTCTGGTGAATGTCATCACTTACAAGTACGAGGGAACATTCAGTCTGGTGAATGTCATCAGATAAAAGTCTCACAAATGATATAATGATGTTAGATAAAAGGACACAGGTGCAACTAATGAATCACTTTGTGACAATGTGTCTCTCTCCAGGAACTTTGTTAAGCCAATACAAACAATACAAGGACACAGTCGTGGTAGTTGTGGTGGTGGTAGTGGTGGTGGTGGTGGTCGTAGTGGTAGTGCTGGTGGTGGTGGTGGTGGTGTACAGTTGTGGTAGTACTACGTAATGGTAACTTGGTTAGTATGTAATGGCGGAGTTTATTGTTTTAAGGGGAACTCGTCCTAATACATAAGGGATGGGGAAGATTCCTTTATTGTGTTTAATAATATCTGTATTGTAGATTACAGATAACACAAGTCATTTTCTTCTATTTCAGACAATATTAAAGAGAATATAGACAACTTCGTCATCTCTGAAATATTACCACGAGTTATCCTTATGCTTTACATTCATACATTTTATGCTATCATACATAACTATATAAATCTATTTGTGGTTAAAACAAAGACGATATTCTTATAAATCATCTTAATAAACACTTTGTTTAATTAGAATAATAACATAAAAACATTCACCATCACAGATACTAAACAAAAACTCTCGGTGATGAAAATAAAAACTGTCAACTTGGATGATTCGATCTGTTGACAATAATAATTTTGGTGGTGACTGCCACAACCTGGCCAGTACCAATGTGTGCTACTGTGCCCTATACTGTTGTTATGTACTGTGATGTATGAATGTTAACATAGATTGCACACTGAATGTTGTGGTGCACAATGTTACAGAGATATATGACACAAAGTCAGTATGTAATGAAAAAGACACAATTGTAGAAGGGAACTATTGAATGAAGAAGTTTGTTTCACAGGTGAATGTTCCTCTCTGTTGTTATGTGTTTTTCCACCACCATCGTTGTGTTGTAATGTGTATAAAGTCTTTCTGTTACACCACAGTTAATAACACTGTATGTAACCTGTTCACAACCACTTAAGATAATGTTAATCTCTAAACTTGGGATTAGTGTAAATACTTCATATATACTCTAAGAGACACAGCTCTCAGGAGCATATGTTGTAAAAAATTATTTTTATTTTTTTTGTTTTTATTTATTAATATGCATATGCTCACAACCTCCTGGAGATAATGTCACTCACAACCTTTTGGAGATAATGCCACTAACAACCTCCTGGAGATAATGCCACTCACAACCACCTGGAGATAATGCCTTTAACAACCTTCTGGAGTTCATGCCACATACAACATCCTGGAGTTCATGCCACCCACAGCATCCTGGAGTTCATGCCACATACAACATCCTGGAGTTCATGCCACCCACAGCATCCTGGAGTTCATGCCACCCACAACATCCTGGAAGTCGTGCTACTCACAACATCCTGGAGTTCATTCCACCCACAACATCCTGGAGTTCATGTCACTCACAACCTCCTGGAAGTCATGACACTCAAAACATCCTGGAAGTCATGCCACTCACTACATCCTGGAGGTCATGTCACTCACAACATCCTGGAGGTCATGCCACTCACAACATCCAGGAAGTCATGCCACTCACAACATCCTGGAGTTCATTCAACCCACAACATCCTGGAGTTCATGCCACCCACAACATCCTGGAGGTCATGCCACCCACATCATCCTGGAGGTCATGCCACTCACAACATCCTGGAAGTCATGCCACTCACAACATCCTGGAGGTCATGTCACTCACAACATCCTTGAAGTCATGCCACTCACAACATCCAGGAAGTCATGCCACTCACAACATCCTGGAGGTCATGCCACCCACAACATCCTGCAGGTCATGTCATTCACAACATTCTGGAGATCATGCCACTCACAACATCCTGGAGGTCATGCCACCCAAAACATCCTGGAGGTCATGACACCCACAACATCCTGGAGATCATGCCACTCACAACATCCTGGAGGTCATGCCACCCACAACATCCTGGAGGTCATGCCACTTACAACATCCAACATCCTGGAGGTCATGACACTCACAACATCCTGGAGGTCATGCCACTCACAGCATCCTGGAAGTCATGCCACTCAGAACATCCTGGAAGTCATGCCACTCACAACATCCTGGAGGTCATGCCACCCACAACATCCTGGAAGTCATGCCACTCACAACATCCTGGAGGTCATGCCACCCACAACATCCTGGAAGTCATGCCACTCACAACATCCTGGAAGTCATGCCACTCACAACATTCTGGAAGTCATGCCACTCACAACATCCTGGAAGTCATGCCACTCACAACATCCAGGAGGTCATGCCACCCACAACATCCTGGAGGTCATGCCACTCACAACATCCTGGAGGTCATACCACCCACAACATCCTGGAGGTCATGCCACCCACAACATCCTTTAGTTCATGCCACTCACAACCTCCTGGATGTGTTTGTGTGAATGTTTGTGTGTGACTGCTTTTGCGTGCGTGTCTGAGTGTGTGTGTGTATGCCTGCTTGGGTGTTTGTTCCTGCTTGTGAATGTATATGTATGTTTGTGTATGTATGTGTCTGCTTGTGTGTTGTCTTTGTGAGTGTTAGTACAGTCTTGCAAAGGCACTTGTCGATTGATACTAAGCCTGCTTGTGTATGTATGTATTTGCTTGTGTGTGTATGTGTCTGCTTGTGTGTGTCTTTGTGAGTGTTAGTACAGTCTTGCAAAGGCACTTGTCGATTGATACTAAGCCTGCTTGTGTATGTATGTATCTGCTTGTGTGTATGTGTCTACTTGTGTGTTCTTTGTGAGTGTTGACAGTCTTGCAAAGGCACTTGTCGATTGATAATACCCTTGCTTGTGTGTTTGTTGCTAGTGTTTGTCTACTTGTGTGTAGTAGCTCTGATTTGTGAGTGTGTTGAAGGTGTTGCAAGCTGGTCGATTGTATATGTGCGTTGTGTTTGGTGTGTGTGTGTGTTGGTGTGTGTTGTTGTGTGTGTGTGTTTTGTGTGTGTGTAGTGTGTGTGTGTTTTGTGTGTGGTGTGTGTGTGTGTGTGTGAGTGTGTGTGTGTGTTGTGTGTGTGTGTGTGTGTGTTGTGTGTGTGTGTGTGTGTGTGTGTGTGTGTGTGTGTGTGTGTGTGTTGTGTGTGTGTGTGTGTGTGTGTGACCACTTTCAGCCTCAGACCTTGCCACGTGGAGGCCAGTGGTTCGTCTTTTAAGACAACCCCTCCCCCCATTTTTCTCTTTCCCCAGGTTCATGTGTCCAGGAATCCATCCTTCATCACTTCCCTAAGGTCAGCCTCGCCTCTCTGTATTCTCATCTCTGCCGTCCAGCCTCAGCCTCCCCAGGTTCATGTATCCAGGAATCCCTCCGTCCGCCGCCGGATGTTTCCCCTTCCCCACTTCCCCAAGGAGAGCCTCACCAACCTGTATACTTGCCTTCCAAAAGGTTCATGTATCCAGGAATCCATCTGTTTGCTCCCGGATGTTTACCCTTCTCCACGTTCCCAAGGTCAGCCTCAACAACAACCTTCCCCAAGTACATGTATCCTGATATGACACAGGTGGACTCACTTCCCCACTTCCCCAGAATCAGCGGTTGCCACCCTCAGTAACCTTGCTTGTGTGTATGTGTGTCTGCTTGTGTATGTATGTGTCTACTTGAGTATGTATGTGTCTGCTTGTGTGTATGTTTGCTTGTGTGCATGTCTGCTTGTGTGTATAAAGGCACTTGTCGATTGTTATTAAGCCTGTTTTGTGTGTGTGTGTGTACTCACCTAGTTGTACTCACCTAGTTGTAGTTTCAGGGGTCGAGTCATAGCTCCTGGCCCCGCCTCTTCACTGGCCGCTACTGGGTCACTCTCCCTGAGCCATGAGCTTTATCATACCTCTTCTTAAAGCTATGAATGGATCCTGCCTCCACTACATCGCTTCCCAAACTATTTCACTTCCTGACCACTCTGTGACTGAAGAAATAGTTCCTAACTAGTATTGTTGCAAACCTTTGTACTTTCTCTAGTTCCTTTACGTGCTTGGCTAGGTGTGGGTTCCAAACTGGTGCTGCATACTCCAATATGGGCCTACCGTACACAGTGTACAGTGTCCTGAACGATTCCTTATTAAGATGTCGGAATGCTGTTCTTATGTTTGCTAGGCGCCCATATGCTGCAGCAGTTATTTGGTTGATGTGTGCCTCAGATGTGTCTGATGTTATACTCACCCTAAGATCTTTTTTCCTTGATTGAGAATTGTAGTCTTTGGCCCCTTAGACTGTACTCCGTCTGCGGTCTTCTTTGCTCTTCCCCAATCTTCATGACTTTGCACTTGGTGGGATTTAGCTCCAGGAGCCAATTGCTGGACCAGGCTTGCAGCCTGTCCAGATCCCTTTGTAGTCTGCCTGGTTCTCGTCCGATTGAATTCTTCTCATCAACTTCACATCATCTGCAAACAGGGACACTTTGGAGACTATTCATTCCGTCATGTCGTTCACAAATACCAGAAACAGCACTGGTCCTAGGACTGACGCCTGTCGAACCCCACTCGTCACCGGCGCCCACTCTTACACCTCGCCACATACCATGACTCGCTACTGTCTTCCTGACAGGTATTCCCTGATCTTTTGGAGTGCTTTCCCTGTTATCCCTGCCTGGTCCTCCAGCTTTTGCACTAATCTCTTGTGTGGAACTGTGTCAAACGCCTTCTTACAGTCCAAGGAAATGCAATCTACCCACCCCTCTCTCACTTGTCTTGCTGCTGTCATCCTGTCATAGAACTCCACTAGGTTTGTGACACAGGATTTCCAGTCCCTGAAATCGTGTTGGCCGTCGTTGATAAGCTCATTCTTCTCTAGGTGCTCCACCACTCTTCTTCTGACAATCTTCTCCATGACTTTGCATACTATGCATGTCAGTGACACTGGTCTGTAGTTTAGTGCTTCATGTCAAGAGTCACCTCACTGAGCTTCTTACAACAGTTCTGACACTATGAGTCACTTCACTGAGCTTCTTACAACAGTTCTGACACTATGAGTCACTTCACTGAGCTTCTTACAACAGTTCTGACACTATGAGTCCCTTCACTGAGCTTCTTACAACAGTTCTGACACTATGAGTCACTTCACTGAGCTTCTTACAACAGTTCTGACACTAAGAGTCACTTCACTGAGCTTCTTACAACAGTTCTGACACTAAGAGTCACTTCACTGAGCTTCTTACAACAATTCTGACACTAAGAGTCACTTCACTGAGCTTCTTACATGTCACAAGTGACATGGTCTTTAGACAAATAGATAAATTAAAACCTAACAAATCCCCGGGCCCTGATGAACTGTTTGTAAGGGTTCTAAAGAAATGTAAAGAGGAGCTTAGCAAACCGTTAGCTAATCTTTTCAACATATCACTACAAACTGGCATAGTGCCATGTAAGTGGAAAATGGCAAATGTCATACCTATTTTCAAAGCAGGTGACAGGTCCTTAGTGGAAAAATTTATAAGAACATAAGAAAGGAGGAACACTGCAGCAGGCCTGTTGGCCCATACTAGGCAGGTCCTTCACAATCCGTCCCACTAACAGAATATTTGCTCAACCCAATTTTCAATGCTACCCAAGAAATAAGCTTTGACAATTCTACCCACTCATGCGCGAGTCCCACTCAAATCCAACCCCTCTCACTCATGAATTTATCCAACCTAAATTTGAAACTACCCAAGGTCCTAGCTTCAATAACCCTACTAGGCAGACTGTTCCACTCATCAACTACCCTATTTCCAAACCAATACTTTCCTATATCCTTTCTAAATCTAAACTTATCTAACTTGAATCCATTATTGCGGGTTCTCTCTTGGAGAGATATCCTCAAGACCTTATTTATATCCACTTTGTTAATACCCATTTTCCACTTGTATACCTCGATCATGTCTCCCCTCATTCTACGTCTTACAAGTGAATGTAATTTTAGGGTCTTCAATCTTTCTTCGTAAGGAAGATTTCTAATGCTATGTATTAATTTAGTCATTCTACGCTGAATGTTTTCTAACGAATTTATGTCCATTCTGTAATATGGAGACCAGAACTGAGCTGCGTAATCTAGGTGAGGCCTTACTAATGATGTATAAAGCTGTAATATAACCTCTGGACTTCTGTTGCTAACACTTCTTGATATAAATCCCAGTAATCTATTTGCCTTATTACGTACGCTTAGGCATTGCTGTCTTGGTTTAAGGTTGCTGCTTACCATCACCCCCAAGTCCTTCTCGCAATCTGTATGGCTAAGTTCTACGTTATTTAACTTATAAGTGCTTGGGTTATGGACACTCCCGAGCTTCAGAACCTTGCATTTATCTACATTGAACTGCATCTGCCACTTTTCTGACCACGAATTAAGTTTGTCTAAATCTTCCTGAAGTTCTATGACATCTATGTTTGAATCAATTATCCTACCTATCTTCGTGTCGTCGGCGAATTTGCTCATATCACTAGTAATTTCCTCATCAAGGTCATTGATATATATTATAAATAACAATGGGCCTAAGACTGATCCCTGTGGAACACCACTTGTTACAAGTCCCCATTCGGATTTAACCCCATTTATGCACACTCTCTGCTTCCTATTGGTGAGCCATGACTCGATCCATGACAGCACTTTTCCCCCAATGCCATGAGCTGCCACTTTCTTTAACAGTCTCTGGTGCGGTACTCTATCAAAAGCCTTACTAAAGTCTAAATAAACAATATCGAATTCTTTATCGTGATCAACAGCCTCAAAAGCTTTACTGAAGAAGGTTAATAAATTAGATAGGCAGGAACGGCCCCTCGTGAATCCATGCTGGGTATCATTAATCAAATTATGGTTATCTAGATGGCTTCTAATAATATCAGCTATAATTGACTCTAGTAATTTGCCTACAATTGAGGTCAGGCTTATTAGGCGGTAGTTTGACGGTAGGATTGGGCGGTAGTTTGACGGTAGTATTGGAATCAATAATTGCCGAGACAATTCGTAGCTATCTTGAAAGGCATAAATTGATTAATGAATCTCAGCAAGGTTTTTAGAAAAGGGCGTTCCTGCCTTACAAATTTATTAATTTTTTTTACACAAAGGTATTTGAGGAGGCAGATCATGGTAATAATATGAGACTATTGAGGAAAAATTAAGGTACACGGAATAAGAAGAGAATTTTTTTCCTGGACAGAGGCATGGTTGACAGACAGGCAGCAGAAAGTTTGCTTAAATGGGGAGAAATCAGAGTGGGGAAGCGTAACGAGCGGTGTTCCACAGGGGTCGGTGTTTGGCCCTTTGTTGTTCACAATCTATATAAACGACATAGATTAGGGAATAAACAGCGACATAAGCAAGTTTGCTGATGACACGAAAATAGGCCGAAGAATTCATTCTGACGAGGATAGACCAGGAAGATTTGAATAGACTGATGCAGTGGTCGGAGAAGTGGCAGATGCAGTATAATATAGAGAAATGCAAAGTTCTAAACATTGGACAGGAAAATAACCATGCTACATATAAACTAAATAACATAGATCTTAATATTAATGATAGCGAAAAGGTTTTGGGAGTTCTGGTTAGCAGTAATCCAAAACCAAGACAGTGCATAAGTGTTGGCAATAAAGCGAACAGAATCCTTGGCTTCATTTCAAGACGCATAAATATTAGGAGTCGTCAGGTTGTTCTACAACTCTATATATCTTTGGTTAGGCCTCATTTAGATTATGCTGCACAGTTCTGGTCATCATATTACAGAATGGATATAAATGCACTGGAAAACATACAAAGGATGATGGCAAAGTTGGTCCCATGTATCAGAAATCTTCCCTATGAGGATAGACTGAGGGCCGTGAATCTGCACTCTCTAGAATTAGGGGGGATATGATTGAGGTGTATAAATGGAAAACAGGAATAAATAAAGGGGATATAAATAGTGTGCTAAAAATATCTAACCAAAATAGGACTCGCAGCAAAGGTTTTAAGTTGGAAAAGTTCAGATTCAGGAAGGATATTGTAAAGCACTGGTTTGGTAATAGAGTTGTGGATGAGTGGAACAAAATACAGAGTACCGTCATAGAAGCTAAAACATTGTGTAATTTTAAAATAGGCTAGATAAATACATGAGTAGGTGTGGGTGGATTTGAGTTTGACCTGACTAACTAGTGCTAATAGATCTGATGCCGTGCTCCTTCTCTAAGGGGATGTGACCTGACCTGACTAGGTTGGGTCATGGACTTACCTCGCATGGGCCAGTAGGTCAGCTGCAGTGTTGTTTCTTTCTTATGTTGTTATGATTATAATTTCATGAACATAAAAAGCTGTTCTAAGGTGCACTGTGCACACAAACAAAACATTGAAAGTAACTATCAGAAACTTCGTGACAAAAATGTAATCACAGACTGCTTATAAAACACTTTGTGAGTGAATCTATAAAGAAAATATCTGGTGTTGACTGGTGTAAACTTGAGAAACTTTTACCTCCATCAAAGACTGAACAACACTTGGCGCAAAAGATTCCACATTAAAATTAATAAAGAAAATAAACATGAATATGACTATTGTTTATAAATATATGTTTATTATTTTAATTTCATTCATCACATTGTCGCAAAAACAGATATCAAACATCAGGTGTAATAAATTGACCTCACGAGAGTAAGAGGAAAAGAAGGTAGAAAGAAACATAGTGTTCGACCTGGTGAGCATCAGGGCCCCAGAGCTGGATCTCACAGTGTGACCTGGTGAGCATCAGGGCCCAGTGCTGGATCTCACAGTGTGACCTGGTGAGCATCAGGGCCCAGTGCTGGATCTCACAGTGTGACCTGGTGAGCATCAGGGCCCAGTGCTGGATCTCACAGTGTGACCTGGTGAGCATCAGGGCCCCAGAGCTGGATCTTACAGTGTGACCTGGTGAGCATCAGGGCCCAGTGCTGGATCTTACAGTGTGACCTGGTGAGCATTAGGGCCCCAGAGCTGGATCTCACAGTGTGACCTGGTGAGCATCAGGGCCCAGTGCTGGATCTTACAGTGTGACCTGGTGAGCATCAGTGCCCCAGAGCTGGATCTCACAGTGTGACCTGGTGAGCACCAGGGCCCAGTGCTGGATCTCACAGTGTGACCTGGTGAGCATCAGGGCCCAGTGCTGGATCTCACAGTGTGACCTGGTGAGCATCAGGGCCCAGTGCTGGATCTTACAGTGTGACCTGGTGAGCATCAGGGCCCCAGAGCTGGATCTCACAGTGTCTGTGTACCATCCTAATCCATTCTAACTTTTTCATATAGTTTGTGTAAATTTTAATTACTTATTTGTATTTTCTAACTAATAGTAATTATTTGTGTTATAAATGTTGTTAAACTTTACAATACTTGTCCTCACAACTTTCATCTGGAGCTCAAAACACCACTTAAATACTCAGTAAAGCATCACTTAAATACTCAGTAAAGCATCACTTAAATACTCAGTAAAGCATCACTTAAATACTCAGTAAAGCATCACTTAAATACTCAGTAAAGCAATATTTCTGCAACCTTCCTCATCACCCTCATATTCCATCGTGCTGGACGGGTTTCCCTGTCATATTCCATCGTGCTGGACAGGTTTCCCTGTCATATTCCATCGTGCTGGACAGGTTTCCCTGTCATATTAAATCGTGCTGGACGGGGTTCCCTGTCATATTCCATCGTGCTGGACGGGTTTCCCTGTCATATTCCATCGTGCTGGACAGGTTTCCCTGTCATATTCCATCGTGCTGGACGGGTTTCCCTGTCATATTCCATCGTGCTGGACTTGTTTCCCTGTCATATTACATCGTGCTGGACGGGTTTCCCTGTCATATTCCATCGTGCTGGACGGGTTTCCCTGTCATATTCCATCGTGCTGGACTTGTTTCCCCGTCATATTCCATCGTGCTGGACGGGTTTCCTGTCATATTCCATCGTGCTGACGGGTTTCCCTGTCATATTCCATCGTGCTGA
>WNWK01028982.1:0-24838 GCA_009830355.1 Cherax destructor | reverse complement strand
CTGGCAGCCAGGTGGCCAGCCAGCCAGCCAGCTGGCCTGCCAGCCTGCCGACATCACTTTCCACTTAAAAAAGGAGTGTTAATATGACATGACATCAGTGAATCCTTGGTGTTTGCTGCAGTGTTTGCTTTAGCTGGCTCTCAATTTAACTGGTGCTCCCAAAAGGTACTAAGTGGTCCCAGATTTTTTTAATATGGCACACACTGAGTGTTAGGACCCTTTCTATGCTGACCAGGCATCTCAGGCCAATCATGCCAAATTTGGAGGAATGAAAAATAAAACGTAAATATATGTTTGGGGCAGTAGCGGTAAGAACGTATATATACGTTTGGACCGTTTAAGGGTTAATCTTATATGGTCGCAAGGAGTTCTTCCCCAGCTGTGGAAGTCTGCTATTGTTCTCCCTTTTCGCAAACCAGGTACTTCGGGACGTGATACCTCCCACTATCGTCCCATCGCTCTTACCAGTGCAGTTGCAAGGTGATAGAACGTCTAGTTAATAGACGTTTGATGTATTTAGAGACGCACAATAGTCTCTCCCCTAGTCAATATGGCTTTCATAAGGGCCGTTCTGCCATTGACCCCTTACTGCGCTTTGATACGTATATTCATAATGCCTTTGCTAATAACTACTCGGTTATCGCCAACCTGTTCGACCTTGAGAAGGATTATGACACAACTTGGAGGTATAATATCTTGGCCCAGGCTCACTCCTTAGGCCATCGAGGCAATCTACCATTTTTCCTTAAAGCCTTCATAACTGAAAGACATTTCCGTGTCCGGGTTAGTAATGAGCTTTCCCCGGAATTTGTCCAAGCTGAAGGTGTCCCCCAGGGTTGTGTTCTGAGCACAACAGTCGTTCTCCTTGCTATAAATAATCTGGCATCTGTTCTCCCATCCAATATTTGGTCATACCTTTATGTTGATGACTTTGCTATAGCTTGTGTGGGTACTGACTGTCACCTCATTGCAGTTTCCCTCCAGCATGCCATCAACAGGGTTTCCGATTGGGCCACCACTCACGGGATTAAATTTTCTAGTGGCAAAACTCATCAAATTATGTTTACTAGTCTCTGATCATCCATTGTACCTATTCGGCTCACGTATCCCAGAATGTGATACAGTCAGGTTTCTCAGCCTCCTGTTTGACCATCGATTGTCATGGAAACCTCACATTGCCTCTCTGAAAGCAACTTGTCATAGCCGGCTGAACCTCCTTAAAACGCTAGCACATCTTTCATGGGGGGCTGATCGTAGAACTCTCCTTCACCTGCATTCAGCCCTAATTTTATCGAAACTCGATTATGGTGATCAGATATATTCGGCGGCCTCCCCTGCTACTCTTTCCAACCTTAATCCCATCCATCACCAGGGATTGCGTTTATGCTTCGGTGTATTTCGTTCTTCCCCGGTTGAGAGCCTTTATGTAGAAGCGAACATTCCATCCTTGTCTGATCATCGTGATGCACTTTGCCTTCGCTGTTATGTTCGCTCTCATGACCTCCGCAATCCTTCCATGTGTATAGGATTGTCACAGATGTTAGTAGACGCTCTTTATTTGTTCGTCGACCCTGTTTACTTCGTCCCATTTTTCTTCGTCTACATTCGCTCTTGTCTTCCCTTCAACTACCACCTTTCTATGTTCATGTGGCATCTCCCTTGGGAAGTTCCTGCTGTCCGTGTCTGTTCTTTTCCTCTGCCTTGTGCGAAAGCCCAACTACCTACGGTGGCTTCTCGCTCTCTTTTTCTAGACCACTTCCGTTCTCATTCCCATGCCATCGCAGTGTACACCGATGGTTCTAAGTCATCAGACAGTGTCAGATTCGCAGCAGTGTTTCCGAACAGGGTCGTGCGAGGGCATCTATTATCCTCGGGTAGCATATTTAAGGCTGAATTGTATGCCATTCTTGTGGCACTTATCCGTATTGCATCTATGCCTGTGTCACCATTTGTGGTCGTTTCAGACTCCCTTAGTGCTTTACAGGCTATCCGAAAATTTGATACACCTCACCCCCTAGTTCTTTGTATCCAACTTTGGTTATGCTGTATCTCTAGCAAACACAGAGATATTGTTTTTTGCTGGGTACCTGGTCATGTTGACGTACAGGGCAATGAACAGGCAGACACTGCTGTGTGGTCAGCAGTACATGACCTTCCAGTTTCATATAGAGGTGTTCCATTCACGGACTATTTTGCAGTCATTGCTACCCACCTTTGCACCCGTTGGCAACAACGCTGGTCTGACCTGCTCAATAACAAACTTCATTCTATTAAACCGAGTATAGGTTTCTGGCCTTCTTCTTGTCACCAATGTCGAGGTTGGGAGACTACACTCTCCCGTCTTCGCATCGGCCACACTCGTCTTACTCATGGGTATCTCATGGAAAGGCTCCCTGCCCCTCTCTGTGAGCATTGTCAGGTTCCAGTGTCTGTTCGACATATTCTGCTGGACTGCCCACTCTATCAACGAGCACGCAGAATTTACCTCCAACGACGTCTTCGCTCTGCGGCCCTTTCTTTACCTTCCCTTCTTGCAGATGGACCCTCCTTTAATCCTGACTCTCTTGTTGACTTTTTGACAGAAACTAACTTACTACACAAACTCTGAAGATTATACCTCTAGCACCTCCCTCAGTCCCTTCTACCTCGATCTCTTGCTACCCTCTATCCCTGCACTATCCACTGTCATGCTGCACTCCATACCCTACTAATCATCCATCTTTCTCTTACAACCCACTCTCCTTGCATCCTACAATAACCTGCAGTGCTGTATAACCCCTGTGGTTTAGTGCTTCTATTTGATTATAATAATAATCCAAAGCAATTATTATTTATTATTATTATTATTATTTCCCTACAATATATTGTAGGAAAATAATAATAATAATATTAATATTAATAATAATAAATAATAATTAATAATTGCTGTGGAGTGCTCTAAATGTCAGCTACCAAATACTGATGACATTTAAAGTGCTCCAGATCAATTATTATAAATTATTATTCTAAAAATAATAAATGCTATTTTTGCATTTGTTCTTATGACAAGAGTGATTTAGGCATGTTTACCCTGATGTAAACATCTCTTATGAGTGGCGGTCTTCCTGCTTCTCTTACCCCACTCATATAATATGGCATATATTATTCATTTCAGAGTCTTTATTACAGTTCTAGGGTATTTATCGTGTTTCTGATATCAATTTGGAATAAATGTAATAGATAGATAACCTTTATTACTAATATTAGTGTAATTACACAACATTTTATTAGCGCTAAGGCTAGCATCCACTACCCATGACTCACCAGACACTGACTTACTGCTCGCCTCTCCCTCCCTCCAGTAGCTCCTCCCACTTCGTAACGATGTTAGATGGTGAATTTAATGTATTTTTCTGTAAGCTTAACTCGTTGTAAGTGTATTTTACTTTTTTATTGTTTTCTGTAATATATGAGTTATGCAAATTAAAATAAAGTTATCAAGTTGGAGTTTCATTTTTTTTTTTTTTCTAATGTATACATATTTAACTCAACATCTGGAATCATTACAAAGTGGGCAGCGCTACAGCAGAGGGAGAAGCAACAGTGTGTCAGTAACTCTTGATTCCCCATGACACTTCACAACACTATAAAATATGTAATGTATAATTACGTATACTATTACAGGCCTCCCTCCACAGCCAGCTCATGTCAAAATTACATGTATATAGTACATTATTTTACGATGTTTTCATGTGTTTTATGATTGTTCATGGTTCAATAGGTTAAGGAAGCAGTATTGTATTATATTTCCCTACAATATATTGGGGCACCAAATATTCGCGATTTTTCAACATTCGCGAGGTTCTTGATCCCCCAACCCTTGCGAATGTTGAGGGAGACCTGTATACAAAGTAACAGTTCATTACGGCCACAGGTTATGTCTTGTCTAATATTTGTTTTCTTCGTTAATTCTAAGACTTAAATGCTTATATCTTTTCTTGCCACTTTCAGCAACACTGGTATGCCTACTGGGTGTCATGATTGCTTGGCAGATACAAGGTATAGTAATTAAAAGATCAAAACACAATTCACAATCACAAGCTTCTAGCAGAGAAGAGGGACTGCTGTACACGTATGAAGTGTGAATGCTGGGATGGTAGGGTGGGGTGGTGGCAGGGGCAGGCTGGGAGGGTGGTGCAGGTGGGTGAGGGATGTTGGGATGGCGGTAGGTCTCCCCCATTGACTCAATGGCATAACCCACCACAGGCTACCGCGCGCTCAAAATTTTTTCCCCTTCTGCTAACAGTGTAAAGTTAATTTTACGTAGTGTTACATAAAAATGTGCCGCAATTCTTCAATTGTGCTATACCCAAACTCGTGTTAAATGACGGTCTACTGTATTTTGAACTTTGTGTTAAATTGGCCAAATTACCAATTTACGATCACTTTATTGGGTAGTTGAAACAGTTGACTGGGCGATTTCTTGGCTGAATCGATAAAATAGAAATATTACTAGCAAAATAGCTAAGAATTTGGTCAACTGAAATAATGTAATTGGCCAAAAATGGGAGTCAAAGTCGGCAAAATTGCCAATGCATAAATATCGCTGATGCAGCAATCTTTGTGAGAGCGTAATTCGTCAATTCTCCATCAAATTTCGTACTTTTTGTTTTATTACCTTCAGAAAAAGATTCTCTACCATTTCATAATAAAAAATATATATATTTTTTTAAAATTCTTGGACCCTGGCTGTCACTGAGATTTGGCCTCTGGACTCTCAAAGGGTTAAGACACCATTTTCAGCAAGTATGTGTACATACTATACAATCTTTTTACAGTGGTCTTGATGGCAAAGGTTTTTGTGGCCACTAAAAACACATCAAAACCTTGAATAGCTTTAAAAATAAGTTGGACAAATATGTATATGAGTAAGGAAGGTTGGGTTGGAAATGAACCTGATTAGCATTGGCCAGTAAGTCCTCCTTTATTCCTGGAGTCTACCTGGAGCGAATTCCAGGGGTCAACGCCCCCGCGGCCCGATCTGTGACCAGGCCTCCTGTTGGACCAGAGCCTGATCAACCAGGCTGTTACTGCTGGCCGCACGCAGTCCAACGTACGAACCACAGCCCGGCTGATCCGGTATTGACTTGAGGTGCCTGTCCAGTGCCTGCTTGAAGACAGTCAGGGGCTTGTTGGTAATCCCCCTGATGTATGCTGGGAGGCAGTTGAACAATCTTGGGCCTCTCACACTTATTGTGTTGTCCCTCAACGTGCAAGTGGCACCCCTGCTCTTCATTGGGGGGATGTTACATCGCCTTCCGAGTCTTTTGCTTTCGTACGGAGTGATTTTTGTGTGCAAGTTTGGTACTAAGCCCTTGAGAATTTTCCATGTGTATATAATAATGTATCTCTCCCGCCTGCGTTCTAGAGAGTACAGGTTTAGGAACTTCAAGCGTTCCCAGTAGTTGAGGTGGTTTATCGCACTTATGCGTGCGGTGAAGGTTCTCTTCACATTTTCAAGGTCAGCAATTTCACCCGCCTTGAAAGGTGCAGTTAGTGTGCAGCAATATTCCAGCCTAGATAGAAGAAGCGATCTGTAAAGTGTCAACATGGGCTTGGCATCCCTGGTTTTGAAGGTTCTCATTATCCATCCTGTCATTTTTCGAGCAGATGCAATTGCTACATTGTTATGGTCCTTGAAGGTGAGATCCTCTGACATGATCACTCCCAGGTCTTTGACATTAGTTTTTCGCTCTATTGTGTGGTTGGAATTAGTTTTGTACTCCGATGAGATTTTAATTTCTTCACGTTTTCCGTATCTGAGTAATTGAAATTTCTCATCATTGAACTTCATATTGTTTTCTGCAGCCCATTTAAAGATTTGGTTTATGTCTGCTTGGAGTCTTGCAGTGTCTTCAACGGTGGACACTGTCATACAGATTCGGGTGTCATCTGCAAAGGAAGACACAGCACTGTGGCTTATATCCCTGTCAATGTCTGATATGAGGATGAGGAATAGGATGGGAGCAAGTACTGTGCCTTGTGGAACAGAGCTTTTCACAGTAGCTGCCTCAGACTTTACTCTGTTGACTACTATTCTTTGTGTTCTACGTGTTAGGAAATTATAGATCCATCTACCAACTTTTCCTGTTATGCCTTTATCACGCATTTTGTGTGCTATTACACCATGGTCACACTTGTCAAAGGCTTTTGCAAAATCTGTGTATATAACATCTGCATTCTGTTTATCTTCTAGAGCATCCAGGACCTTGTCGTAGTGGTCCAGTAGTTGGGAAAGACAGGAGCGGCCTGCTCTAAACCCATGCTGTCCTGGGTTGTGCAATTGATGGGTATCAAGATGGGTGGCGATCTTGCTTCTTAGAACCCTTTCAAAGATTTTTATGATATGGGACGTTAGCGCAATTGGTCTGTAGTTCTTTGCTATTGCTTTACTGCCCCTTTGTGGAGCGGGGCTATGTCTGTTGTTTTTAGTAGCTGCGGACGATCCCAGTGTCCATGCTCCCTCTCCATAGGATGTTAAGAGCATGTGATAGGGGCTTCTTGCAGTTCTTGATGAACACGGAGTTCCATGAGTCTGGGCCTGGAGCGGAGTGCATGGGCATGACATTTATTGCCTTTTCGAAGTCATTTGGCGTCGTGATGATGTCAGAAAGGCATGCTTCTGTCAAGTTCTGTGGCACTCTCATAAAAAAATCATTTAGGTTTTCGATTTTCAGTCTTGTTAGTGGCTCGCTAAAGACTGAGTCATACTGGGATTTAAGTAACTCACTCATTTCCTTGCTGTCATCTGTGTAGGACCCATCCGGTTTAAGTAGGTGCCCAATACTGGTTGTTGTTCTCGACTTTGATTTTTCATAGGAAAAGAAATACAGTGGTACCCCGACTTACGATGGTCCCCAAACTCGCCCTTTTATGTAAGTTTATTTTTTTAAATGCTTTTGTAAGTGTAATTTTGGGGGTCTAAAAGGACTAGTCTATTTTACATCATTTCTTATGGAGATAAATTCGTTTGGTAATGGCACTTGAACAGCATTCTGGAATGAAAAAATATCGTAAGTCGGGGTACCACTGTACTTAGGGTTTCTTTCAATTTCATTTATGGCTCTTAGTTCTTCCTGTGTCTCTTGATTCCTATAAGATTCCTTTAGTTTTAATTCGATGTTTGCTATTTCTCTGACTAGTGTCTCCCTACGTATTCCAGAGATATTGGCCTCCTGTAGCCGCTCCGTTATTCTGTGCCTTCGCCTGTATAGGGAGTGCCTCTCTCTTTCTAGTTTGCATCTTCTCCTTTTCCTTAAGGGAATTTGCCTTGAGCAAACCTCAAGTACCACAGAGTTAATTTGTTCTAGACATAGGTTGGGATCCGTGATGCTTAGGCAATCTTCCCAGTTTATATCATTTAGGACTTGGTTTATTTGGTCCCACCTTATGTTTTTGTTATTGAAGTTGAATTTGGAGAAAGCTCCCTCACGGCTGATCACATTTTGTTGATCTGGGGCTCCCCGCATGCATGTCTGGACCTCTATTATGTTGTGATCTGAGTATATTGTTTTTGATATGATGACATTTCGTATCAGATCATCATTGTTGGTGAAGATGAGGTCCAGCGTATTCTCTAATCTTGTGGGCTCTACTATTTGCTGGTTTAAGGTGAACTTGGTGCAGAGATATAAAAGTTCATGCATGTGTGAATTTTCATCTGAGCTGCCTCCTGGTGTTATCTCTGCTACCACATTGTTTGCAATGTTCCTCCATTTTAGGTGCCTGAGGTTGAAATCCCCCAGGAGCAAGATGTTGGGGGCAGGAGCTGGAAGATTTTCCAGACAGTGTACTTTTTTCATTGTTTGATTATTTTTACATATTTTTTTTTTTTGGTAGTATGCAGTCATAAAACTGGGTATAATTCTGGGCATATTATTTAGAAAAAATGCGATTTATGGAAAGTAATATATGATAGTGCATTGCGTATCGTATTAGTAATTGGGAAACGATAAACCTGTAAGGGTCATAAATATATGATAGTCCATCGTTTATCATTGTATTCGTTGGGAAACACAATCTGTAAGGGTCATACAGCGTTTGAAGAATTGGAGCCAGTTGAGTTTGATTTAAGAGGAAACAAGAATGGAGGAACATTGTATTTAGTGACAGCAGTGTTGCAAACACTCATTGATCATGCATGTGTCTAATAAAACAATGGAATATTTAATGAAATCTTTATTAGAAAACAATAAGAATACATTATAAACATTTATCTAGCTTTGATGGAATGAAGTAAAACGCTGGAATTATCTTGGCATTACACGGACAACGACAAGCTGGAAAGAATTGTGTGTTGCTGTCACTCTTAATATCAATAAAAATAAAAACCAATGTTCTATTATACCATGTTAAAAAATTAGTGGTAAAATTCTTCTAATCAGAGAAATGTGCAATGAATTATATTAAAACCATTTTTAACAAGTTTCCACGTCTATTATTATAATATTAAAGAAACTGGAATCCCATAATGGTCATGTAGCAACTGTGTGTATGAGTGGCAATCAGCCTAGAGTAGAGCTCCAATTAATTGGATCAAGATCCCTTCACTGGCATGAAAGTACCTCCCTTAAGGAAAGCTGCTAAGAATATTCCTCAGTGCTCATACTCCACTGTATTTTTATATCTTTTGTTAGTGGTCTGCAACATATGCAAGCAAAGCTAATCTCAGAGCTGCCTTTAGAAATCTCAATTAAAAATATTTTAGGACTCTCTATATGACATATATTAGGTCTATCATGGAGCATGGAACCCCATATAATCAAGCATACTGTATATGAAAACTGAAAAAAGTCTCGAGGTTTACAATATGACTAATCCTAAGGGTGAAGAAATTGGGTTATGAGGAGTGACTAAAGGAATTGAATCTGATGACTTTAGAAGCAAGAAAGATTTGGGGAGACATTATTATGACACAAAATACTCAAGAGGCTTTGGCAGAGCAGACAGGGACAGATTTTTTGAAATGCAAGGCACAGGGGTGAGGGGTCACAGATGGAAGCTTAAGAAATAGATGATTCCCATGGATATTAGGAAATACAATAGTTTTCTTCTGTGTCAGGATGGTAAATAAATGGAATGAGCTAGATGAGGAAGTGGTAGAGGCAAACTTGATACATATTGTCAAGAGCAGACATGATAAGGCCCATGAGGCTAGGAACCAACAAAGCTGGCAATTGTAGCTTAACAGGCAGAACCAGGAGCTCAGACCTGTAGTTTCTATGTATGATCATTAGAAATAGACAGTTTATTTTTTTTATATGGATGGTGAAATGTTAAGAAAACTGTTTATAACTTATATTAGGCCAAAACTGGAATATGGAGAGGTTGTGTGGTGGCCACACCTGTAAAAACATAGATAAACTGGAAAATGCCCAAAGAAGAGCTAGTGACTGGCTGCCAGAGTTGAGCAGTATGACTTACAATGAAAAGTTGAAAGCATTAAAGATGACCATGTTGGCTGACAGGAGGCAAAGAGGAGATATAATAACCACATATAAAGTCTTGAAAGGACTTAAGAGAGTAGATAAAGATTTTTTAGTAGCTGCAACAGGGACAACAAGAGGCCACTGTTGTAAATTGAGGAAAACAAGTGAAAGGATAACAGAAAACTTTTCTTCTCAGAGTGCAATGTATTGAAGAAGGAATTAGTAAGTGCTGCAATCACTGGAAAAAAAAAGGATATGATTAAGAAAGTATAGAAGATGAAACACCACAAATCAACTCTGCTACTGTAGCTACAAATAGGTACGTACTGTAATTACAAAGAGGAAATTACACACCTTTACACATTCACTCTTACTCTCTCACACTCTTACTAATTCAAATTTCAAACTTTCTCATACACTCATTCAAACTCAAACTCTCATACTTACACTCTCAATCAGAGTTTCAAACTCTCACACACACTTTCTCTCTCCTCCCTTTCCCCTACCTCCCCCACAATTACCTCTCACAGGCCTACTCCTGTGCTACTTTCAAATCGAATCCTTTATTTCTTTGTATAGTACAATGTGTAGTTTACATGTAATAAAATAAAGTCGAGCTTTAAGAAAGCCACTAGCATGCATGAGCATTTTGGGCAGACTAATCCTAATGCGACACGACACATTACTTAACCCTTTGGGGGTCGACAGGCCTTCTCGGAAACCTGTTCCCAGGGTCGAAAAACATTCGGAAAAAAAAAATTATTTTATCTTATGAAATGAGTTTTTTTTTCTAAATCTAAATAGCTAAACAAAAAATTTTTGTGATCCATACTTATGGAGATATGGAGGCTTCAAGTTGACCAAAATTGAACCGCTGACAGCAACATCAGTGACTTCCGGTTAACCGGTAATCGTTTTTTTTTTCCTTGAAGTTAATAATAATACTTTATTGAGACATGGTACAATGATACATGGTAGACATAGTTATACATAGTTATTACATAGTTATGAATGAGATGTACATACCAAAAGCCCCTAATATGCTGTGCATTGCGGGCATTCTTAGGACTACTTAATTCTAGACTACATGGTAAAAAGTTATGGTTGATAATTTATAAAATAAGTATAATTGCGTATCTAAGTTATAAAGTTTGAATATAAGTTGAACATATCAATTAATTGTAGCAATGCAACTAATTGAGTGAGATAACAATTTAAAACAATTAATTGCATTGCAGTTACAGTTTACGTGGTCATTATAATGTAAATGTTGTGGAAATAGTTAGCTTAGTATGTTATATTCATAACAGGTTTTACATTCAATTGATTAGTCCGGTTCTTACATTAAGTGATTATTCTACTTTGTTGGGAATGTTTGATATTGAGCATTTAGCTTTGGGTGAGAAGGTGGTTTTTTAGCATCGTTTTGAATTGGGGTACAGGCAGGGTTTCTTTGGCAATGACAGGTAATGAATTCCAAATTTTCATGCCTTTTATATGCATTGAGTTTTTACATAGTGTTAGATGGACACGGGGAACATCGAGGAGTGATCTGTGTCTAGTGTTATGGTCATGTGTCCTGTTAAAATTGGTAAGGAGAAGTTTGAGTGGTGGGTTAATATTTGCATAGAGTGTTCTATGTATGTAATAGGCACAGTAAAAAGTATGGATGTCTTGTATGGTGAGTAAGTTTAGGTTTTTGAATATTGGTGGAGTATGTTGTCTGGAGTGTGAATTTGTTATCATTCTAATTGCTGCCTTTTGTTGTGTTATTAGTGGTCTGAGATGAGTTATTGATGTAGAGCCCCATGCGCAGATTCCATAGGTGAGGTAGGGGTAAATGAGTGAGTGATATAGGATAAGGAGAGCTGGTTGTGGAACATAGTACCGTATCTTGGATAGTATTCCCACGGTCTTTGAGACTTTCTTGGAAATTTGTTGTATATGTGTCTGAAATTTGAGGCCACTGTCAAGATGGATTCCCAAGAATTTTCCCTCTGTGAGTTTTGTGATAGGGGACCCGTTTATCATTATGTTAAGTGGTGCGTTTGTAGCTCTGTTCCCAAACTGGATAAAATAGGTTTTATCAATATTGTAAGTTTGTTGGTCATCATCCAGGTAGATATTTTCTGCAATTCAGTATTTGCAGTGTTGGCTAGTGTGTTTGGGCTTGGGTGCGAGATAACGAATGTAGTGTCATCTGCAAAAAGTATGGGTTTGAGTAGTTGTTTTCTTATCAATTTTAATTTTTTTTTTTCAAATAACTTTTATGGCCTGTGAGACCAATATAAGTGCTGTTTTTCAAATATTCACTCGCTAATTCTTACACAATATTGACATAAAGTTTGTTATCACTATTTTGTTTACACAATTTATTTACAAATATTTACAATAACAAATATTATTTATTTTTATTGTTCAATCATATATATAGATATATAAAGTCACTGGACATGTTTCTAGAAGTTCTGCAGCCTGTGGAGGTCTCTGAAACATGGTTCCATGCACAGTGGTGTTTCACATTCTACACACATATAACGAGTGTCTTTGCGTTGCTGTAGGCGTCTTTTTGTATGTGCACAGACATAACACCTCTTCTGAGCCTTTTTCTTGCAAGCAGTAGCAGGCAGTTTTGTTAGGAAGTGTTCACCATGCCTCAGACGAGAGGGTAGTTGTTGGTAATTTCGTGGGCGGTTTTCTATTGCAGGTGGTGTTCCTTGGTACTTGGTGATTATTTGCCTGATGACAGACAAAATTCGCCATATGGTGGTTTGTTTGTGGTCTTCAACTTATAAACATTATAAGCATTGAGCATGGAAATGTCCAGAATGTGAAAAAAGAGTTTTATGTACCACTTATAACTCTTTCTAACACAATCAGCAAACCCAATCTGCATGTCACATTTGTCCACTGAACGCATATTGAGAGTGTAGTCCATCACAGCTGCAGGTTTTAGAATGGGTTCATCGGTCTCTCTATTCACCCTGCCACTGTCTGTCATTTCATTAGGGTGAACTGATGACAACAGTGTGACATCTCGTTTGTCATGCCACCGAAATGCCATGATATCATTGGCAGCAAACGCCTGCACCTCACCTCTACGAGTGCCTGCATCGAACCTAGACATATGCTTATGATTTGCACGAACTGTTCCGCACACATCTGTCATGTTCACTCGCAAAAAATCACTGAGGGTGGGGCTTGTGTACCAGTTATCAGTACAGTGGACCCCCGGCTAACGAAAAAACTTCATCCCAGAAGCCTGCTCAAGTGCCATTACCGAACGAATTTACTTCCTTAAGAAATAATGTCACGTAGGTTAGTCTATTTCAGACCCCCAAAAATACACTTCCACAAGCACTTACAATATTGTACTTACATAATTGTACGATTTCCGGGGTGTTTGTTAGCGGGGGTCCACTGTATATAATATATGCCCCTTGCCAAGATATGGTTCCATCATTGTTCTAACCACATCGCCAGAGATACCCAGTCTCTTCCTTGTATCTTTCAATGTATTACTTCCAGTGTACTCAATAATATCCAATACAAGACCACTGTAGCAATCACAAAGCACAAACAACTTTATACCAAAGCGTTTCCTTTTGCTTGGTATATACTGCTTGAATGACAGTCTACCTGGAGTTTACCTGGAGAGAATTCCAGGGGTCAACGCCCCTGTGGCCCGGTCTGTGACCAGGCCTCATGTTGGACCAGAGCCTGATCAACCAGGCTGTTACTGCTGGCCGCACGCAGTCCAACGTACGAACCACAGCCCAGCTGGTCAGGTACCGACTTTAGGTGCCTGTCCAGTGCCTGCTTGAAGACAGCCAGGGGTCTGTTGGTAATCCCCCTGATGTATGCTGGGAGGCAGTTGAACAATCTTGGGCCCCTGACACTTATTGTGTTGTTCCTCAACGTGCTAGTGGCACCCCTGCTCTTCATTGGGGGGATGTTACATCGCCTGCCGAGTCTTTTGCTTTCGTAGGGAGTGATGCTTGTGTGCAAGTTTGGTACTAATCCCTCGAGAATTTTCCATGTGTATATAACAATGTATCTCTCCCGCCTGCGTTCTAGAGAGTACAGGTTTTGGAACTTCAAGCGTTCCCAGTAATTGAGGTGGTTTATCGCAGTTATGCGTGCCGTGAAGGTTCTCTGCACATTTGCAAGGTCAGCAATTTCACCTGCCTTGAAAGGTGCAGTTAGTGTGCAGCAATATTCCAGCCTAGATAGAACAAGCGATCTGTAAAGTGTCAACATGGGCTTGGCATCCCTGGTTTTGAAGGTTCTCATTATCCATCCTGTCATTTTTCTAGCAGATGCAATTGCTATGGTGTTATGGTCCTTGAAGGCGAGATCCTCTGACATGATCACTCCCAGGTCTTTGACATTAATTTTTCGCTCTATTGTGTGGTTGGAATTAGTTTTGTACTCCGATGAGATTTTAATTTCTTCACGTTTTCCGTATCTGAGTAATTGAAATTTCTCATCATTGAACTTCATATTGTTTTCTGCAGCCCATTTAAAGATTTGGTTTATGTCTGCTTGCAGTCTTGCAGTGTCTTCAACGGTGGACACTGTCATACAGATTCGGGTGTCATCTGCAAAGGAAGACACGGCTCTGTGGCTTATATCCCTGTCTATGTCCGATATGAGGATGATGAACAGGATGGAAGCGAGTACTGTGCCTTGTGGAACAGAGCTTTTCACAGTAGCTGCCTCAGACTTTACTCTGTTGACTACTACTCTTTGTGTTCTACTTGTTAGGAAATTATAGATCCATCTACCAACTTTTCCTGTTATTCCTTTATCACGCATTTTGTGTGCTATTACACCATGGTCACACTTGTCAAAGGCTTTTGCAAAGTCTGTGTATATAACATCTGCATTCTGTTTGTCTTCTAGTGCATCCAGGACCTTGTCTTAGTGGTCCAGTAGTTGGGACAGACAGGAGGGGCCTGCTCTAAACCCATGCTGCCCTAGGTTGTGCAATTGATGGGTATCAAGATGAGTGGCGATCTTGCTTCTTAGAACCCTTTCAAAGATTTTTATGATATGGGACGTTAGCGCTATTGGTCTGTAGTTCTTTGCTATTGCTTTACTGCCCCCTTTGTGGAGTGGGGCTATGTCTGTTGTTTTTAGTAACTGTAGGACGACCCCAGTGTCCATGCTCCCTCTCCATAGGATGTTAAGAGCACCTGATAGGGGCTTCTTGCAGTTCTTGATGAACACGGAGTTCCACGAGTCTGGGCCTGGAGCGGAGTGCATGGGCATGTCAGAATCAAAGACTCATCAATAACAAGCTTCCTGAAGGGATAAAAATACATATTGAATTTCTCTTTCAGATACAGAAACACATTCCTAATCTTATATAACCTGTCGGTTCTGTCAGGCCTGGTTTTGTCTGAAAAATGTAACATGCGTAACAGTAGCAGAAATCGATTCACTGGTATAATATCACTGAAAGCTGGTGTTGCAATCAATCGATCTGTTGACCAGTATGATTTGATATGGTGCTTATACACATGTGGCATAAGCATTATTGTGGCAAAGAAAAGATACATCTCTGCCACAGTTGTCTCCTTCCACTGGTGTAGACGTGATTTTGGTGAAAGAATCGTGTTTGCCATTGTGTAATCGAAGTATCTGTTGCTTTCCCTGATAATAATGTCCATCAGGGGTTTGTCAAAGAATAACTGGAAACATTCCAGTTCAGTGGCATTGTTCCCAAGTAGACAAGATGGACGTATTCCACTGTGACTGTCATCAAACTGATGGGGATTGGGAATAAAATTCGCAGCTTCCTGCCAATCCCAGGTGCGGTCTGCTGGTGGGTACTGGATATTTACAGGTGGTTGTGATAAGATAAGATAAGATTTCTTCGGATTTTTAACCCCGGAGGGTTAGCCACCCAGGATAACCCAAGAAAGTCAGTGCGTCATTGAGGACTGTCTGTCTTATTTACATTCTGGTCCTTAATATTGTCCCCCAGGGTGCGACCCACACCAGTCAACTAACAACCCAGGTACCTATTTGCTGCTAGGTGAACATGACAACAGGTGTAAGGAAACACATCGAAATGTTTCCACCCGCCGGGAATCGAACCTGGGCCCTCCGTGTGTGAAGCGAGAGCTCAAGCCACCAGACCACCGGGGGGTTGTGGAGGTTGTGGTTGTGGGGGTTGGTGGGTGGGTGAGGGTTGGCTTTGTTGTAGCTGAGCTGACTCAGCGGCATCGGTGCCAGCATGGTCCACTGCTGGTGCCTCGCGCTCGGCACCACCTCCACTACCACCACCACCAGTTGCATGCACATTTCTCATGCCAATTGCAACACTATCATCTTCATTTTCACTATCACTTCCTGTTGTGCACCCACGAGATGTACTCCTAACCCTTGGAAGAGCATATGGCACACTACCAGAGCGCATATACTGTCGTATATACTGACACTTCACTGGTGAATATTCCCCATCACTCGTGCTACTGGAACTATTTCGAAGGGCTTGGAGTTCATAGTCACTATCACTATCATCACCATTGCTCACATCTGAGTCCGGGATATGAGTAAATAGGAGTTTCCGCCTTCGTTCTGGTACAACTGGACGTGAACAAGATGCCACAGCACCAGAGGTGGACGGCTGTGGGTCGTCTGGGTTTTCCCCACTTATACCGGTATTATGGTCACTAGTTTCGGTCACAACCGCCTCAAAACCTTGAAAGTCACCTTCACTGACACCCCCATCACTGTTAGAACTGTCACTGGGGAATAATAATGTCCCAATTCGCCGAGGAGTAAGGTGTTTCTTGCTGCGAGACATGGTGGACAAGATGTACTGAAATGGTGTTCCCACAATGCACCACTGGGTGCCCGATTTTTTTCCTACTGTGAACACTGACCGCGCAGACTCATTCTCTCATCCCTAGGCCTACCAGCTGTTTCCCGCTTAATTTGAAGCCTCTAGAATTTACGCGTACTAGTACGGCACCAACCCCTGCTCGTAAAATGTACTACAGTAGACCGTCATTTAGCACAAAATTATGTTACACGTTACGGGTATTGCACGATTGAAGAATTGCGGCACATTATTATCTAACACGACGTAAAAATATTACACGGTTCACAGGAGTGGAAAATTTATTGAACGCACGGTAACCCGCGGTGGGTTAAACTATTGAGTCAGTGGGGGTCCTACTGAGGGTGGCTATGAGCCACATCAAGTGTTTAATGCTGACGAGAGAAATGTTTTCTGGAAGAAAATGCCAATACGAACTTATATCAGTCAGCAAGAGAAAAGTGCACCAGGCTTCAAGACAGCAAAGGATCGCTTCACCTTGCTCCTTTTCGGTAATGCATCAAGTGATTTCAAGTGTAAGCCCAATCCTCGTGCTTAGAGGAAAAGGGAATTTGTTTTCCTTCCTGCAAACTGTAAGTTTATTCAGATACACGGGGCCAGGAGCTGAGTCTCAACCCCTGCAACCACAATTAGGTAAGTACAGTTACATTGATCATCATACATAGCAGCATATGTGTAGAGAACCTAGGATAACCCAAAAAAAAGTCAGACAATGGAAATACTAAGTCACTCTGACTTTTTTGGGTTATCCTAGGTTCTCTACACATATGCTGCTATGTATGATAATCTTCGTAAGTGTATCTGTGTATACCTGAATAAACTTACTTACAGTTTGCGGGAAGGAAAAACAAATAGCCATTCCCACAATCAGCCTTGTTGTTGTGGTTCAGCGGACACCACCTGCCTTCCCCAGCCACCATGGACCCCACCATATCAGCATTCGTACGTATTTCATAAGCATCAAAAACAAGTCCTTTGCTACAAGCCAGCTGTGTTTGTGAAGAATGAGAGAGAGTAAATTGTGTTTTGATCTTTAAATTACTATATCTTGTATCTGCCAAGCAATCAAAGTGGCTGTAATGAAGTGTTACTTTGTATACATAAAAAGAGGTAAACATAAGTTTGTGACTGACTGACTGACTTGACTGACTGACTTACTTGACTGACTGACTTACTTGACTGACTGACTTACTGACTGACTGACTGACTGACTTGACTGACTGACTGACTGACTGGACTAACTGACTGACTTGACTGACTTACTGACTGACTGACTTGACTGACTTACTGACTGACTGACTTACTGACTTGACTGACTTACTGACTGACTGACTGAACTGACTGACTTATTGACTGAATGACTAGACTGACTTACTGACTGAATGACTTGACTGACTTACTGACTGAATGACTTGACTGACTTACTGACTGAATGACTTGACTGACTTACTGACTGACTGACTTGACTGACTTACTGACTGACTTGACTGACTTACTGAATGACTTGACTGACTTACTGAATGACTTGACTGACTTACTGAATGACTTGACTGACTTACTGACTGAATGACTTGACTGACTTACTGACTGAATGACTTACTGACTGAATGACTTGACTGACTTACTGAGTGACTGAATGACTTGACTGACTTACTGAATGATTTGACTGACTTGACTGACTTACTGAATGACTTGACTGACTTACTGAATGACTTGACTGACTTACTGAATGACTTGACTGACTTACTGAATGACTTGACTTACTGAATGACTTGACTGACTTACTAAATGACTTGACTGACTTACTGAATGATTTGACTGACTTGACTGACTTACTGAATGACTTGACTGACTTACTGAATGACTTGACTGACTTACTGAATGACTTGACTGACTTGACTGACTTACTGAATGACTTGACTGACTTACTGAATGACTTGACTTACTGAATGACTTGACTTACTGAATGACTTGACTGACTTACTAAATGACTTGACTGACTTACTGAATGACTTGACTGACTTACTGAATGACTTGACTTACTGAATGACTTGACTGACTTACTGAATGACTTGACTGACTTACTGAATGACTTGACTGACTTACTGAATGACTTAAAGTTAGACACTCAGTACAACCATCGACTTCAGTTCCAGAACCTCTTACTATCCACCTCAGCCCAGTAGGGCCACAGCATAACTATCCACTCTCTTCACAATCATCCACAAACACCAGCACCCACAATTTAAGGTAAATACTATTATTTATGTTACATTTGTAGTCTTAAGCAGTAAAAACAACATAATACATCACGATAATGAACTACAATTACATATTCACTTTTATTTTTGTAAGATCTGTTGGTCTAAAAAAAACTTGTTTGGCTTTTTGGGGACTCCCAGGAATGTAACCCTATTTTTCCCATAAGTTCTTTTAATTATATAACACTTAATTATCTAACACGACATTTTCAGGAACGTAACTACCATGCTAAATGACAATCTTCTGTAGTATGGCACCAACCCTGAAAGGGTTAAAACTAGACATAGGTTATGGAGTGGTAAATTTTAATTATGTATTATTACAACAATGGGAGGTAACAAATTTATAATTAATAAAATTTATAGTAGAGAGGTATCAAAATATATTGTAATTAGTACAATTTACATTAGTACAATAATACAATTTTAATTTTTATTATTAACACATCGGCTGTTTCCCACCAAGGCAGGGTGGCCCGAAAAACTTTCACCATCATTCACTCCATCACTGAATTGCCAGAGGCGTGGTTACACTACAATTTTAAGTGTATATTTATTCCTTAAAATTTATCGAGCAGTCTTAAGTTGATTTGAATTTCCTGAGTAGTTTCAAACCAGAGCTACAATTTCAGGTATAGTATAGTGTTGTTATAGTTAAATTTGGGTGATGAAGTGATTTTTTATTACAGCCCTAAACTGAATGGCTGACAGGGTCCCTTTTGCTGGTTCAGGCAATGAATTCCAGATTTTGGGGCCCTTTAATTGCATTGCATTTTTGCATAGTGTGACATAGACACAAGAGATGCTGAAGAGAGTTTTATGCCTTGTGTTGTGCCTGTGTGTTCTGTTGTAGCTATCAAGAAGTTTGAGAGGGTTTATATTTTAGTTTAATGTTTTATATATACAGTGGACCCCCGAGTTTCGTAAAAACTTCACTCCTGAAGTCTGCTCAAGCGCCATTACCGAACGAATTTAATCCCTTAAGGAAAAATGTCACTTAGGTTAGTCTATTTCAGACCCCCAAAAATACACTTCCACAAGCACTTTCAATATTATACTTACATAAATGTACGATTTCCAGGGTTTACGAAACTCGGGGGTCCACTGTATAGGTACAATAATATGAATGTATGTTTTGTATATTAATTAAATAAGTTCAAACTCTTGAATTCAAGAGTGGTGGGGTGTGTTGTCTGGTGCAGGAATGGGTGATCATCCACACAGCAGCTTTTTGTTGGGTTATTAATGGTTTAAGGTGATTAGTCATAGTAGATCCCCAAGCACAGATACCATAGGTGATGTAAGGGTAGATTAGAGAGTGGTATAGTGTAATTAGTGCCGTTTGGGATACATAGTACCGTATCTTGGAAAGGATGCCTACTGTTTTGGAGACCTTCTTGGCTATATGTTGGATGTAAGTCTGAAATTTAAAGTTGCTGTCAAGTAAAGACCTAAAATTTGCCCTTAATGTATCTTGTAATGGGGATATCACTGATCAATATGTTAACCTGATATTTGAAGCTCTGTTTCCAAAAAGTATGATGTAGGTTTTGTCTGTATTGAGAGTGAGTTTGTTAGTCATCAGCCACATAGATATTTTTTAGTTAGTAGCTCGCTGCTAACAGTGTCATGAAGTATAGTTGGGTTTGAGTGGAGAAGACATAAGTAGTGTCATCAGCAAATAGAACAGGTTAACCCTTTGACTGTTGCAACCCCAATCCTGAGTGCCTCCAGTTGTCGCAAAATATTCGAAAAAAAAAAAAAATCAAAATGTTAAGATTATTTTTCTGATTGTTTTTATCCTAAAATTTTTTGCGATCAATACTTACCGAGATATGGAGGCGTAAAGTTGGCAGAAAATGAGCCTGCATAGCAACAGCGGCGAATGCCGCTCACTCAGTAAACTTTGTTTACTTCCATTCATAGATTTCTTGTTTTTTTCACTATTTTCTTTTTTTTCGTAACTTATGTGGCCTGTGAGACCAAAGTAGGTGCAATGTTTATACAGTCATCCTCGGTTAACGATATTAATCCGTCAGAGGGACATATCTGTAACCGAATCAATCGTTAACCGAATCAATTTTCCCCATAAGAAATAATGGAAATAAAATTAATCCGTTCCAGACTTCCAAAAGTAGTAAAATAAAATATTTTTAGAACTTTTGACATTAAATAATACACAATTTAATGAACATTAAAGAAATACATGTAAATATAGTACAATAACATGTCACTTACATTTATTGAAGAGTTGTTGATGTGTGGATTACGGGAGGAGGGGAAGGATGGAGTATAGTATGCTATGTTTGGAAGGGGAATCCCTTCCATTAACACTGCAGGTGGCAAGTTCTTTTCTGGGGTTACTGGCCTTTTTCTTTAATGCCACTAGGATCAGGTTGAGAGTCACTGGACCTCCTCTAACCAAAAATCTGTCCAGGGAGCTCTGTGTCTGGCGATTCTTTAAACATCCCTGAAATGACACACCACTGTGTCATTGTACAGGTTGCCAGCACGGCCTGCAACAGCATGGTTAGGGTGATATTCATCCATAAAGCCTTGCACATCAGTAAATTTGGCACAGATCTCCCTAATCCTTGAAGAAGGCACCTTCTTCCATCTCTGTTCCACCTCCTCCTCCTCCTCTGAACCATTGTCCTGACCTCTGGACTCTTGTTGCAGTTGCTGTTGAAGCTCTTGCAGATCTTCAGTGGTTAGCTCTTACTTGTGCTCCTCCACCAACTGTTCCACATCCTCACCTCTAACCCCATGGACTTGCCCAGTTCCACAATTTCTTCCACAACTGGCTCAGGCTGAGGCTCAGGCTCAGGGTTCTGAGGCTCAGCCCCAAAACCTTCAAAATCCCTCTTTAGGACATAGTCTGGCCACAATTTTCTCCAGGCAGAGTTCAAAGTCCTGGTAGTCACTCCCTCCCAAGCCTTACCTATAAGGTTTACACAATGCAGGATATGGAAATGGTTTTCCAAAGTCTTTAGGGTTATATTCATGTCTGTGGTCACATCAAAGCACTTTTGAAACATTGCTTTGGTGTAGAGTTTTTAAAGTTGGATATGACCTGCTGGTCCATGGGCTGGAGGAGAGGAATGGTATTAGGGGAAAGAACTTCACTTTGATGAATTTAAAGTCCTCCACAATTTTCTCTACCAAGTTTGGAGGATGACAAGGAGCATTGTCCATTATCAGGAGGCATTAAGTGGCAAATTATTTTCCTGGAGATATTTTTAAACACTGGGGCCCACTTGAACCACTCTAAGAAAATGTCCTTTGTGACCCATGCCTTTTGTTAGACTTCCACATCACACACAAGTTAGACTTGGTGATACCGCATCTGCCAAACACTCAGGGATTTTCAAAAAGATACACCAGTAAAGGCTTCACTTTGCAATCACCACTTGCATTAGCACAAAGCATCAAAGTTAGCCTGTCTTTCATAGGCTTATGTCCTGGCTGTGCCTTTTCCTATTGAGTAATGAAGGTCCTGTTGGGCATTTTTTCCAAAACAGGCCTGTTTCATCACAATTAAACACACACTTGTTGGGGGAGGAATTGTTCAGCCTCTATGTACTCCTGAAATTCAGGCACATATTTTTCAGCCGCACTTTTGTCACAACTGGTGCCTCACCATGCCTCACAACACTATGTATGCCACTTCGATTCATAAATTTTTGAAACCACCCTTGCTGGCTTTAAATTTCGCTCACTTCAGCACTCGTTGCAGGCATTTTCAACGAGATCATCATGCAACTGCCTTGCTTTTTCACATATTATTGCCTGCGAAACAGTATCTGCTCTAACTGTTTCTCGTTGATCCACACCAAAACAATTTTCACATCTTCCAGCATTTGCGATCTCTGTTTTGTGATCACAAATGCACTTCGCAACAACAACTTCCTTGATTTTTACGTGATTTCCCTTGGCCACAATGGTAGCGATGGTAGAATAGGCTTTACCAACAGCCTGGCCAGCTCAGTGATATGCACTCCACTTTCATATTTTCTATTATCTTCTTCTTCAGTTCTACTGTATTTCTGAGCCTCTTTGCCACAGGCTTAGCACTAGGAGCTTTCCTTGGACCCATGGTAGCTTATTTAGCAGTTGCAAGCACTAAAAACAGTGGAATAATGACAATATACTGGTATGAATGCGTGTGTGGAGTGGGGGTGGTCGCTGCTTGTAAACAATAGCACACTGACGTCCCTGGAGTGCCCGCACAGCTGGCGCCACGCGGACGCGTCCGGGACAAATATCGTAAACCAAAGCAAACATCGTTAACGAAGTCACTATTTTGACATAAAATGTACCTAACCGAATTTATCGCTATCCGACGCCATCGTTAACCGAGGTATGACTGTATATACACTCGTATGCAACACAATAATCGCATAAACATTAGTATCATTATATTGTTTACAAAACTTGTTTAAAAACAAAATAAAAAAAAAGTTCATTACTATTGTTCTATAATATATATACAAATGTACAGTCACTGGACACTTTCCTAGAACTCCTGCAGCTTGTGGAATTCTTTTTAAACATGGGTACATGTATATGCACAGTGGAGTTTTACACCCCCCACATAAAACGAGTGTCTCTGCATTTTTGTGGGCATTTTGTGGTATGTTTACAGACAAAACTCCTCTTCTGACATTTTTTTTGATATAGTAGGAGGCAGTTGTATGGGGTAGTGATCACCAGGCCTCAGACGGAGGGCATGTGTTGATAATTTGGTGGGCGCTGGTCAATTGCAAGTGTTGTTCCTTGGTACTTGAATATTATTTGTCGATGACTGACAAACAAAATTCACCATATTTGGGTTTGTTGTTGGTCTTTAACTTGTACATATTATAAGCATTCAGCATGGAAATGTCTAGAAGATGGAAAAAGAGTTTTATACCACTTATAACTTTAGAACACAATCAGCAAACCTAATCTGCATGTCACATTTGTCCACTAATCGCATATTGAGGTTGTAGTCCATCACAGCTGCCCGGTTTACAATGGATTCATTGGTCTCTCTATTCTGCTTGCCAGTTTTCTACCATTTCGTGTCGGTGAACTGATGTCAACAATGTGACATCACGTTTTCTTGCCATCGAAATGCCATGATGTCATTGGCAGCAAACACCTGCACATCACCTCTAGAGTGCCTGCGTTGAACCTAGGAATATGTTTACGATTTCCACGCACTGTGGCACACGTCTGTCATGTTCACTGCAAAAAATCACTGAGTAAGGGGCTTGTGTACCAGTTATCAGTATATAATATATGCCCCTACCAAGATATGGTTCCATCATTGTTCTAACCACATCACCAGACATACCCAAAAACTTAATGGTATCTTGCAATGTATTACTGCCAGTGTACACAATTATATCCAAAACCAGACCACTTTTGCAATCACACAGTACAAATAACTTTATACCAAGCGTTTCCTCTTGTTTGTACAGTGGACTCCCGCCTAACGAGCACCCCGGAAATTCTACAATTATGTGTACAGTAGACCCTCATTTAGCACGATTTATGTTGCGCGTTTTGGGTATTACGCGATTGAAGAATTGCGGCACATTTTTATCTAACACGACGTAAACCTTATATTACGCGATTCGCTGGAGGGAAAAATTTTGAGCCCGCGGTCGCCTGCAGTAGGTTAAACCATTGAGTCAGTGGGGGTCCTACTAGGGGGGGCTATGAGCCACAACAAGTGTTTAATGCTGACGAGACAAGTGTTTTCTGGAAGAAAATGCCAACATGAACTTATATCAGTCAGCAAGAGAAAAGTGCACCAGGCTTCAAGACAGCAAAGGATCGCTTCACCTTGCTCCTTTTGGGTAATGCATCAGGTGATTTCAAGTGTAAGCCCATGGTTATTTACCGCTGTAAGAATCCTCATGCTTTGAGGAAAGGGGAATTTGTTTTTCCTTCGCACAAACTAAGTTTATTCGGTATACAGAGATAGTTACATTGATTATCATACATAGCAGCATATGTGTAGAGAACCTAGGATAACCCAAAGTGTTATCCTAGAGAACCTAGGATAACCCAAAGTGTTATCCTAGAGAACTAGGATAACCCAAAGTGTTATCCTAGAGAACCTAGGATAACCCAAAGTGTTATCCTAGAGAACCTAGGATAACCAAAGTGTTATCCTGAGAGACCGTAAAAAAGTTTCCCCGAGGGGAACCCCCGGGTAACCCGTGTTTCCAAAGGAGAACCAGGATAACCCAAGTGTTATCCGGGGG
>WNWK01028981.1:0-24838 GCA_009830355.1 Cherax destructor | reverse complement strand
TTTGTACTGAGTGTCTCTAACTTTAATAAAGTCATTCAGTAAGTCAGTCAGTCAAGTCATTAAATTAAGTCAGTCAAGTCATTCAGTAAGTCAGTCAAGACATTCATGAAGTCAGTCAAGACATTCAGTAAGTCAGTCAGGACATTCAGTAAGTCAGCCCAAGACATTCAGTAAGTCAGTCAGTCAAGTCATTCAGTAAGTCATTCAGAAGTCAGTCAAGTCATTCATTGTCAGTCAGTAAAAGACATTCAGTAAGTCAGTCAAGACATTCAGTAGTCAGCCCAGGACATTCAGTAAGTCAGTCAAGTCATTCAGTCAGTCAAGTCATTCAGTCAGTCAAGTCATTCAGAAAGTCAGCATAAGTTATTCACACAAACTTATATTTACATCTTTTTAGGGTGTACAAAGTAACACTTCATTACAGCCACAATTGTCTTGTCTAATAGACTTAATAAATGCTTATAGCTTTTCTTGCCACTTTGAGCAACACTGGTATGCCTACTGGGTGACATGATTTTGGCAAATACAAGATATATTAATTTAAAGATCAAAACACAATTCACTCTCTCTTCTTCACAAACAGCTGGCTTGACGCGTATGGAATACGAATGCGGGGATGGTGGGGTATTGTTGGGGGGTTAGCCAGGGGGTAGCCTGGGAAGGCGGGTGGTCTCCCAGCTGTTCCACAACATTAGAACCAGCCGCTTGAGGGAATGGTTATTTGTTTTTTCTTCCTGCAAACTGTAGTAAGTTTATTCAGGTATACACAGATACAGTTAAAAAGATTATCATACATGGGCAGCATATGTGTACAGAACCTAGGATAACCCAAAGTTTGGGTTATCCTAGGTTCTCTAGGATAACACTTTGGGTTATCCTAGGTTCTCTACACATATGCTGCTATGTATGATAATCAATGTAACTATCTCTATACCTGAATAAACTTACAGTTTGTGGGAAGGAAAAACAAATTCCCTTTTCCTCAAAGCATGAGGATTCTTAGAGCGGTAAATAAACATGGGCTTACACTTGAAATCACCTGATGCATTACCGCAAGGAGCAAGGTGAAGCGATCCTTTGCTGTCTTGAAGCCTGGTGCACTTTTCTCTTGCTGACTGATATAAGTTCATGTTGGCATTTTCTTCCAGAAAACACTTGTCTCGTCAGCATTAAACACTTGTTGTGGATCATAGCCACCCTCAGTAGGACCCCCACTGACTCAGTGGTCTAACCTACCGCAGGCGACCGCACGCTCAAAATTTTTCCCCTCCAGCGAATCGCGTAATATAAGGTTTACGTCGTGTTAGATAAAAATGTGCCCCAATTCTTCAATCGCGGAATACCCAAAACGCGCAACATAAAGTCGTGCTAAATGAGGGTCTACTGTATATCTTCCATTCTATCAAATGAGACCAAGAAAACGAGAATACAACAATAAATACCATACGAAAATAGACTGCAAAGTCGCTGTTTTAAACCAAAAAACACGGTCAGTTTTTTTCCTCATTATGCACTGTGTGGTGCAGGAATTTTTATACTGCGCACACTGACTGCACAGACCCATTCTATCACATCTAGGCCTAACAGCCTGTTTCTGCTTGATTTGAGGCGCTAGAATTTAGGCGTACTAGTACGTCAATAACCACAGTGCGTAAACGTCTTGTACGACCATAACCCGAAAGGGTTAACAAGTCAAATAAAGAATTTCCTGATAAATTAGACACATATGCAACACTTGGGTATCTTTATTGAGGAAACGTTTTTGCCACACAGTGGCTTCATCAGTCCATACAAAGGAGACTCGTGAAGAACAGGAGGAGTTTAAGGTAATCAGTCCCTCAACCTTGAGTCTATATAGTCAGTCCCTCAATCTTGAAAAGAATACAGCATATGTGCAGTTCTCCTTTGTATGGACTGATGAAGCCACTGTGTGGCGAAACGTTTCCCCAATAAAGATACCCAAGTGTTGCATATGTGTCTTAATTTATCAACATGTCAGTTCTCTGAACCATTCATCTACAAAGAATTTCCTGTTCTACAACTTCATTCATTATTACTAAAAAACTTGTTATTTGAGAAACATTGTGAGAAAACTGAGTGCGAGTAACAAAAATCTAGCATTTACTTAAAATTGCTCTCCACATATGGTCTGGCTTACACAGAAACTATTGTGCTGTAGATAAGACAAGCATGCAGAGAAGCAATCTTGTTCAGAATTTATTTTCCAATTTTTCTTATGCTATAAACTTCTATTTTCACATGTACTGTTTTTCAAATAACCACAAGAAAACAAGTAAAAAGTCCCCAACTCAGAGGGGTAAAGGGGTTGAGGCAAAGAAAGGGGACTGCTGCAGTCAAATGGAAGGGAACTCTTTAGATCTTTATTTATACTGCCTTCAAGAGTACAGTGGTACCTCGAGTTACGAGCTTAATTCGTTCCAGACGGCTATCCAAGTGCCGATACCGAAGGAATTTTTTACCATAAGAAATAATGAAAATTAAATTAATCCATTTCAGACCCCCAAAAATACACTTACAAAAGCACATACAAAAATACACTTACATAATTGTTTGAATTAGGAGCTGCTCGTAAGTAGAGGTACCACTGTACGTATATGAAAATTTTATGAAATTATAAATTATTTTGGCAATTTCCTGCTTTTCAGGGTAATTTGACTCGATTATTAGAGTAAGACTGAAACAGAAGCTCAAGTACAGTGGACCCTCGGTTTTCGTTGATAATTCTTTCCAGAATGCTGTTCGAGTGCCATTACTGAACAAAGTTGTTCCCATAACGACGAATGTAAATTAGATTAGTTGTTTCAGACCCCCAAAAATACACTTACATAATTGTTCGAGTTGGGAGCTGTACGAAAACCGAGGTACACTGTATTGGAAAAGGTCAAGAAATTACAGTGGTACCTGGTTAACGATGGTCCCCAAACTCACCCTTTTATGTAAGTATATTTTTTTAAATGCGTTTGTAAGTGTATTTTTGGGGGTCTAAAAGGTCTAGTCTATTTTACATTATTCCTAATGGGGATAAATTCGTTTGGTAATGGCACTTGAACAGCATTCTGGAATGAAAAAATATCGTTAACCGAGGTACCACTGTATAATGTATAATTTCGAAATAATTTTGTGTAATCGTGGAACAATGGAAAGAGAATTAAGTGAATACAGTGCAAGTGAAAAAAGTCAATACACCAAAGAGAAATGTTTCACAAGTATTGTAAAGATGTAATTGTGGCAGTACAGTGGTCCCTCGGTTTTCGTGCATCTCCAAACTCGAACATTTATGTAAGTGTATTTTCGTAAGTGCTGTTGCAAGTGTATTTTTGGGGGTCTGAAATAAACTAACCTACGTGACATTATTTCTTAAGGAAGTAAATTCGTTCAGTAATGGCACTTGAGCAGCATTCTGGAACGAATTTTCGCAAAACCGAGGGACCACTGTATAATCTTGACTCTGGCCTATGAGAGAGAATATAGACAAAGAATGACAGAAAAATTAAGACTTAAAATTAACTACAGAATATTTAAGAAATGAATATGGTAGAGTACAGTAAGTGTTGAGTAACACAAATGTTGTTTCTGAAAATTGGCATCTAACCTGAAGCCTGGCCCATGGCCGGGCTCAGAGTAATACTCTCAAACTCTTCAAGGTATATCTTCAAAGGTAATGCTGTGAAGAATGTGTGGGAAAATAGGAGTATGTTCCAAACATCTCCGAAAATGTTAAACAACATACAGTAAAATCTCTAATTAATGGACTAATAGGGGTAGGGGTGTACGACAATGCCGATTGCCCGTAACTCAAATTATTAAGTTGCATTTCATGATTGGCTGTCTTCTGAAACAATGGACTTGGTCTACTGATGCAGAAGCCAGCTGGACGCTAAGAATACGGGTATTGTAACCTGTAATACTACAGCACAGTACTGGATTGTATTGTAGTAATTTACAGTAATTTTACTAACTACCTTTTCATGGTGGAGAGATGTGTAAATTGCTGTAATCAATAGTGGTGACTCAAAGTAACTTATTCTGAGTCAGAGGAATTGTAAAGCTCTGCTTGTGAAAATAATGTCGATGGCTGAGATGTAGAGGACTGAAAAGACAAATGGCTGAGAAGACTTAAATGGATGAGAAAGCATAGTTTTCTGAGAACCATATGTTTTCTCTTGGCTACCACCACTTGCTTTAGAAGCCATTGTTAACGCATTTCACATAATACAGTATGTTAATAAAGTCACACAAAATGCTCTAAATCCAGGGAAAATTAGATTGAATGATGAGTGTATGCATGAGTGAGCACAAACAATAAATTGATGCAGGTGGCCTACAGCTCAGGAAACAATGAAAACAAATAGGTCCTGCATGTAGCCACACTGGCCGGTACCAGATAAAAGTTGAAGTTAGCAGACCTGACCTGATACTTCAGAAGACAACTGGACACTACTGCTATGGGCAAAATGTGGAATTAAAGACTTGTTTATTTCCTCCAATAATTAGAGCATTTGTTCAGCTATTTATTTATTTATTTTTTGTCTGAAACTGATGAAATCCACTAATGAGAGATTTTACTGTCTTTGAAAATATCCTAATAATGCACATCAAAAATTATAAATTTTATATTACCTTACATTCCGTTTGGCATTACTTGCTGATATGACAGTGTGCGGAGAGGGATGATGTGGTCCTACTGAACTGAGGTGGATAGCTGTGGTTGTGTTGATATGGATGAAGAGTTGTCAGCAACTGATGGTTGCATTGGAGTGGTCAAGCATTCTGTAATGCATCTCTAGTCTGTTCTACCTTGCAATATTTTATGTCAATGATAATAATGTTTTATTGCTTGTTCCAAAATCCTCTTCAGATTAATGCTTCTAGATGTGTCAGGATCCTCTTCTGTGAGTCTCCAATTTTATCAATAGCAAGGAATTTATTGCAAAACTTTTGTAGTATTAGTTGTTTATGTAAGGGTTCTTCTGCAAAATGTGTTTCATCATTGTCTTCTAACAGTTCATTTACATCACTTTCATGCATATCTTCAGAGTCCTCACATCTTGGTCCTTGCCAGTCACAATTTCCTGGGCCTGACTCCTTACTGACGAAACAAAAGAGTAAGTATTCAAGACAGAAAGCCATAATTTACCCAGTCTGCATTTATGGTTAAATGGGGCACTTCATTCCATGATACTTTTATGTGTATAATGCATGTGACATTTTTAATTTCCATTATTAATTGCTGCGATGAATTTTTCCATAATCTCGTATGTGTGGTGGCACTTAACTCCTCAATATGGTGGCTGTACAAAATGAATATAAATGCACTGGAAAATGTACAAAGAGGGAAATCCTTCTTAAAAGGATAGACTGAGGACTGTGAGTTTGCACTCTCTAGAAAGGAAATGATTGAGGTGTATAAATGGAAAACAGGAATAAATAAAGGGGATGTAAATAACATGCTAAAAGTATCTAACCAAGACAGGACTCGCAGCAATGGTTTAAAGTTGGAAAAATTTAGATTTAGAAAGGATATAGGAAAGCACTGGTTTGGTAATAACAGTTGTGGATAAGTGGAACAAACTCCCAAGAAGCATCACTGAAACTAAACTCCCAAGAAGCATCACTGAAACTAACACTTTGTGTAGTTTTAAAAATAGGTTAGACAAATACATAAGCGGGTGTGAGTTGGACCTGATTGGCTTGGGATAGTGGGTCTGATGCATTGCTCCTTCATGACTAGCTTAGGCCAGTAGGTGACTTGGATCTGCCTAGCATGGGCCAGTAGGCCTGCTGCAGTGCTCCTCCTCATGTTCTCATTAAAGATGTCATACTGTGTGGTAAAAGCACTATCTTGGTATTTGGGTCCACAGATTGCAAGATTTCAGGATGATTACAGGAATTATCAAGAATGAGGAGAATCTGGTATGCAAGGTTCTTCTTGACTAGGTACATCTTGGCTGCAGAAATAAAATGCTTGAACCACTGAACAAACAGGGCTTCATTCATCAACAATACCTTGTTAGAGCACCTAATAACAGGCAAACAAGGTTTGCTTTGACCCTTCAAAACACACTGATACCCTGCTTAATAAATCAGCATAGGCTTACACTTAAGGGGCCTGGGTGGTTCGTCTGGTCATCTTCATTATTTGTCGCCCGATTGTTTTTTATTTTGGTGTACAGTTAGAAGCATATACGGTGGTATCTCGGCATACAAACAGCTCCCAACTCGAACAATTATTTAAGTGTATTTTTGTAAGTGCTTTTGTAAGTGTATTTTTGGGGTCTGAAACAGATTAATCTAATTTACATTATTCCTATGGGAACAAATTCGTTCGGTATCGGCACTCGAACAGCCTTCTGGAACAAATTAAGCTCGTAACCCGAGGTACCACTGTACGTATGTAGAATAATGTGACCAAGTTTCAATAAGATTGGCCAACAAAGAAAAAAAATTACTGATTATGACATATGGCAGCATCCAGTTCTGGTCTTTGGGCTGCTTTGGGCTTTTTCTATGCAATATAGTTTCACGTGTTAAAAACATCGTTTTCTCTAGTGCTACCAAAGGTAACAGAAAAACCCTTCTCTTATAGTCAGGAAATGGCCAACCATGTATATCATTCATCACAGTCAGCCAGCACCTTCTGGTATAATATACAAATACAGTGGACCCCCCGATTACGTCATTTTTTCGTTCATGAATGCTGTTCAAGTGCCATTACTGAACAAATTTATTCCCATAAGGAATAATGTAAATTAGATTAGTCCTTTTAGACCCCAAAATTACACTTACAAAAACACTTACAAAAATAAACTTACATAAAAGGGCGAGTTTGGAGACTATCGTAAACCGGGGGTCCACTGTATTATTATTTTGGCCATCTTTATTATGCTTTTATTGTACAGTGGAACCTCGGTTTTCGTTTTTAATTCATTCCAAAGAGTCTGACGAAAACCAAATTCGATGAAAACTAAAGCAATATTTCCCATAAGAAATAATGTAAATCCAATTAATCTGTTCCAAGACACCCAAAAATATTAACAAAAAATACATTTTATGGAGAAAAACTATAGTTTTACATACAGAAAACAATGAGAAATAAATATAAAGCACTAATTTTAATGGATAAATGAACATTTAAATCAGTTTTACCTTTATTGAAGACTTTTGTTGGCGTATGGAAGATGGCGAGGAGGGGAGAGTTTATTGTTTGGAAGGGGAATCCCCTTCCATAAGGACTTCAGGTATCAAGTCCCTATCTGGGGTTATTTCCCTTTTGTCTTTTACTGGCACTGGACCCCTGTCACACAAAAAAATCTGTCCAGAGGGGTCTGTTTCTGGCGTCTCTAAGATTTGCCTAAAATGGGACAAGGCATTGTCATTGAACAATCACTACCACCCTCTACCACCATCACAACCACTACCACCCTCTACCACCATCACTACCACCCTCTACCACCATCACTACCACCCTCTACCACCATCACTACCACCCTCTACCACCATCACTACCACCCTCTACCACCATCACTACCACCCTCTACCACCATCACTACCACCCTCTACCACCATCACTACCACCCTCTACCACCATCACTACCACCCTCTACCACCCTCTACCACCATCACTACCACCCTCTACCACCATCACTACCACCCTCTACCACCATCACTACCACTCTCTCCCACCATCACTACCACTCTCTCCCACCATCACTACCACCCTCTACCACCATCACTACCACCCTCTACCACCAACAAAGCAAGACTGACTCAGAATGCATGCATGGGATGCTTTGTGTGGGTGTGGGCAGTCGGACACATTCGGTATGGCGGATGAAAACCAAGGTGACGAATGAAAACTGGGACACTATTTTGACGAAAAAAGTCATCGAAAACCAGGCAAACGAAAACTAAGGTTCAACTGTATTTATCTTATGTGTGCTGTCATTATTGAATAAATGGTATAAACAGACAGTATAAGACATATTGTGATCGCCGACCAGACTGCTGACCAAGCAATTATCGTTCTTGGCTGCCTCTTGGCTCCTCCCACCTCTGCTATAAGCTCCTCCCACACTGTAATGATGTTGAGTGGTAAATTTAGTGTACAGTGGACCCTCAGTTTTCGTCGATAATTCTTTCCAGAATGCTGTTCGAGTGCCGTTACCGAACGAATTTGTTCCCATAAGGACGAATGTAAATTAGATTAGTCGTTTCAGACCCCTAAAAATACACTTGCAAAATCACTTTCAAAAATACACTTACATAATTGTTCGAGTTGGGAGCTGTACGAAAACTGAGGGTCCACTGTATTAGAAAGAAAAATAGACAAAAAATTAAGGGGAAAAAATTCATCTTGCAGTCATGAGTTTTTTTTATGTGGCACATTGTAAGATAATATGTTTCAAATAGCTATAATTTGCTTTAGAAATGTCGTATTAGAATGGGATTTTCACCAAAATGTTGCCAGATTCTGGAACTATTTTTTCTGTAAACAAAAGCCGTTATCTTATTTTTTCAACTACTAATTCTCATTTGTGCACGCCCGGACAGACCACCCAGGCTCCACCCACCTTCCAGAGAAGCAAGGTGAAATGATCCTTTGCAACCTTGAACCCAGGTACAAATTTTTTCATATTTGCTAATTAAGTTCTTAACAGCAGATGCTTCCAACACAGCCCTATGAAACACTTGCTTAAGAATGTAACTATTTTATTTTAACACACTGGCTGTCTCCCACATTCACCATTACTCACTCCATCACTGTCTTGCCAGAGGCACACTAATACTACATTCAAAACTGCAAATACAGTGGACCCTCGCTATTCGAACACTCCAAAACTCACGCTCATTCCAGAATGCTGTTCAAGTGCTGTTACCAAACGAATTTATTCCCATAAGGAATGATGTAATTAGATTAGTCCATTTCAGACCCCAAAAATACACTTATAAAAGCACTTAAAATAATAAACTTACATAAAAGGGTGAGTTTTGGAGTGTTTGAATAGTGAGGGTCCACTGTATCCCCATCCCTCCTTCAGAGTGCAGGCACTGTATCTCCAACCTCCAGGAGTAAAGTCCGGCTAACCAGTTTCCCTTAATCCCTTCATTAATGTTACCTTGTTCACACTCCGACAGCATGTCAGTCATAAAAACTACTTGTCTCCATTCACTCCTAACATGCTTACACATGCTTTTTGGATGTCTAAGCCCCTCACACACAAAACCTATACCCTGTCCCTCCAACCTTTCCTACGATAACCCCTACCCTGCCTTCCCTCCACTACAGATTTATATGCCCTTCAAGTCATCCTATTTTGTTCAATCTTCTCTAAATGCCCAAACCATCTCAGTAATCCCTCTTTAACCCTCTGGATAATATTTAAGTAACCCTGCACTTCCTTCTAATCTCCAAGCTATGAATTCTCTGCATAACATTCAAACTACGCATTGCCCTTAGATACCTCTCTACTGCCTCCAGCCTCCTCCTCGCTGCAACATTCACCACCCATGCTTCACACGCATACAATAGAGTTACATACATTCTCCTTTTTGCATCCACAGATGCCTCAATGCACGTCTCACCTTTTTCCCTTCATCAATTCTATGGTTCACTTTATCTTTCATAGACCAATCTGCTGACAAGTCCACTCCTAAATATCTGAACACATTCACTGCCTCCATACTCACTCCCTCCAATCTGATATCCAATCTTTCATTACCTAAATTTTTTGTTACCCTCATCACCTTGGTTTTTCCTATGTTCACTTATAATTTCCTTATTTTACACACCCTCCCAAATTCATCCACCAACCTTTTCAACTTCTCTTCAGAATCTCCCAAAAGCAGTGTCAACAACCAAAAAAAAACTGTACAACTCCCACTTTGAGTTAAGATTCTTTATCTTCCAAACCCACACCTCTCCCCAAAACCCCTGCACTCACTTCTCTTACAACCCCATCTATAAATATATTAAACAACCATGGTGACATAATGCATCCCTGTCTAAGGCCTACTTTCACTGGAAAATAATCTCCCTAACCTGAACCTCACTATCCTCATAACAACTCTTAACTAGTACTTTCAGTAAACTACCACCTATTCCAAACACTTGTAACATTTGCCACAATGCTTCCCTATCCACCCTCTCATATGCCTTTTCCAAATACATAATGGCAACAAAAATTTCTATACCCTTATCTAAGTACAGTGGTACCCCGACTTACGATATTTTTTCATTCCAGAATGCTGTTCAAGTGCCATTACCAAACAAATTTATCTCCATAAGAAATGATGTAAAATAGACTAGTCCTTTTAGACCCCCAAAATTACACTTACAAAAGCATTTAAAAAAATAAACTTACATAAAAGGGTGTGTTTGGGGACCATCGTAAGTCGGGGTACCACTGTACTGTTCACTTATATGCTTCAATGTAAACATTTGGACTGCACATCCCCTAGCCTTCCTAAAGCCTCCTTGCTCATCTGTGATTCTGCTCTGTCTTATCCTTAATTCTTTCAATACTAACTACCATACACCTTACTAGGTATACTCGACAGGCTTATTCCACTATACAGTGGACCCCCGAGTTTCGGTCATAATTAATTCCAGAAGGCTGCTCAAGTGCCATTACCGAACGAATTTACTCCCTTAAGGAATAATGTCAAGTAGGTTAGTCCATTTCAGACCCCCAAAAATAGACTTACAAAAGCACTTACAATATTACACTTACATAATTGTATGATTTCCGCGGTGACTGAAACTCGGGGGTCCACTGTAATTCTTACACTCTTTTGTCCCTTTGCCTTTATACAAAAAAATTATGCATGCTCCCTGCCAGTCCTTATGTATCTTCCCCTCTTTCATACATTTTTTTTTTTTTCAACAAGTCGGCCGTCTCCCACCGAGGCAGGGTGACCCAAAAAGAAAGAAAATCCCCAAAAGGAAAATACTTTCATCATCATTCAACAATTTCACCACACTCATACATAATCACTGTCTTTGCAGAGGAGCTCAGATACGACAGCTAAGAATTGTCCCTCCCAGCTGTCACTATCCCAGACCCCTCCTTTAAAGTGCAGGCATTGTACTTCCCATTTCCAGGACTCAAGTCCAATTAAATCAATTAACTGGTTTCCCTGAATCCCTTCACAAAATGTTACCCTGCTCACACTCCAACAGATCGTCATGTCCCAAAAACCATTCGTCTCCATTCACTCCTATCTAACACGCTCACACATGCTTGCTGGAAGTCCAAGCCCCTCGCCCACAATATCTCCTTTACCCCTTCCCTCCAACCTTTTCTAGGACGACCCCTACCCCGCCTTCCTTCCCCTACAGATTTATACGCTCTCCAAGTCATTCTACTTTGATCCATTCATACATTTATTAAATAAAAATACCACCTAGTTTTAACATTTCTGTCTTGATCCCATCAATCCCAGTTCCTTTACCCTTTCATTTTACCCACAGATTCACACACCGTGAAAGAATAAAGGGACCAGAATGGCTAGAAGAGTAAGCTGAAACAGTAATAGTACAAGAATTTCTTCTGTCACAATCAACTCATCCCATCACTACAGTATTCATAATGAAACAAGAAATCAGAAAAAGTTTAACATCATGCATTATATAGGACCCACCTCTGCGAATATCCATCTTCACAGCATCATCATTTAGAATAGATAAAGCAGACTCGCCCACAAGTATAGAGTCTGTAAGTGTATCGAACACAGAACTGTCAGGCAGGTATGAAGATTTACGACCAGGAGTGCTTAATATGTCCTCAAAATCTGCAGAATTAGCAAAGGTTTCTTCTGCTTCATGGATTTCCTCAATATTCTATAAAAAAAATATAAAAACATATAGGTTTAGTGCATACTGTAAAGAGCTGGTAGATTTGAATAGCTACACCAATGTTATTAAACTAGACAAAAATCTCAAAACAAGTCTAAGAAGGTATTATGCTCTTTAACTGATAAAAATTCAGTACATATATTAAATTTTAACACAAAGTTAATTTAGAATATCACTGCAACTATTATACTAATCTTAAAGTACTTATTCTGTGAATGTCTAATCACAGTCTAAATTACAGTTATTGAAAATCAGCAATATGGAGTGACAGTTACATGTCAAATATGTTTCATACCTGCATTTCCAAATTGCTCTCTGTAAATGTATCTTCATCATCTCCTAAAAGGCTTTGCATTCTCTTGAAAATGTTATCACATTCCTGATAAATATCTACATTTGTTGTATCTCCTTCATATTTATTAGATTCTGGGGTAGATATAAGTTCTTCCACTGGGCTGGTGCTACACATAGGGAGTTCTGTAATATCTGGATTAGTCCAGTTTACCATATGCTTAGGTTGTTTTTTTGATAATTTTTTATCCACTTCTTTTCCATTTTTCAGTTTCTCAACAAATGACATAAAACTTGATTTTGATTCAGATTTTCTTGCTTTCAAAGGCTGTTTAAGTTTCATCTGTTGTGCCTGTTCTATTATTAAATTTAAATTTGCCTTTGAATGATATCTGAGTTTCTCTACAGTACTACTTTGACTGATATGCTCATCAGATGTTAGTCTTTCTGAGCTACTGACTTTGTCTCCTAAAGAAAACTTCAAGCCATCAAACTTTGTAAGTGTTCTAGAAGATATAGTTGACGTGTTTTCCTTAACCGGATTTTGGATAAGAAAGGACATTTTTTCTAGGAGCTTTTGTGAAGATTCATTTACTAGGTTTGTTTGCTCAGCATTCTGTTTAGTCACACCTACAACCTCCTGTTTGTTTGGTATTCTGCAAGAGCTACTAACTCCATTTTTATCCGATGCATGTTTAGAGTATAGAAGTGTTCCATAAGGTGTTGAATCTTTGAACTGAGGAAAGTGAATAGGTGATCCTTCTGTCGGTAGTTTCCACCTTTCTCGTGCTTCTCTAGAAAATGAAGTAATTCTTGGACTAGCACCATGTAATGGAGAGAGTGTTTTTCTTGTAGTGTGTGGAATGCCTTTTAAAAATTTGTTGTCTACGTTAATGCTAAAACATTCATGTTTTGGTGTAATGTCCATCTGCTCTACTGCATTCAGTAAGGTATCAGAATCAGAAGAAATTTCCACACAGCCTGCCAAAAAATAAATTTATTAAAAGCATATCAATGAAAATATTTTTTGGCAATTATTCTTATAGCTGACTTTATGACTACCTCAAATGCAGAAATAATAATTTTTTAAGGAAAATTATTTTGTGATGGTTTAAGATAAAACTAGTAGTCCCTTAGCTAGAGATCTAGTTTTTGCATATAAATACCAAATTGAGGAACTAAAAACCACTGTTATTTTCAATTAGCTTTGTCTTAGCTGCATGGAATCACCATGATGGGCATCAGATTCCTAGCTAAATGCCATTTTGTGATTGATATTTAAACCTCAGTAGTCTTATTCGTGAAGAGTTTTAAAAAAAAATAAGATTTAAGTGTTCTAGCACAAACTGCAGTAATGCCCATATATACAGTGGTACCTCGAGTTACAAGCTTAATTCATTTCAGAATGCTGTTCGAATGCCGATACCGAATTAATTTTTTCCCATAAGGAATAATGTAAATTAGATTAATCCATTTTAGACCCCCAAAAATACACTTACAAAAGCACTTACAGAAATACACTTACATAATTGTTCGAGTTAGGAGCTGCTCGTATGTCGAGGTACCACTGTACAAGTATTGGTTGAGAAGGAAATGAGTACTACTGTTAACAACAAGAGCATCTGAAAGTTTTTGTTGCTCCATTTGGTCTTTGTGGTTTTGGAAGAAATTGGTGAACTGCATATAATGCGTGATTTCCCTTCCTTGATACTGTTATCAGTCTCATGTGCATGCCAGTATTTTAGGTACAATAACAAGTAGAGAAAAATCCTTCCTCCATAAGCCATGTGTGATGTAAGAGGCAACTAAAATCCCAGGAGGAAGGGGCTAGTAACCCCTTCTCTTATATAAATTACTAAATGTAAAAAGAAGAAAAACTTCTGTCTTCTTTTTTTTGCATCACACTGCCATAGTGGGAGATGTCTGGTGTGTGAAAAAAAAAGGAATATAGAAAAGTGACATGTCAATGGGTAATTGGACTTCAGAAATATGAAACAAAAACAGCTGCATTAATAGATTTGGAATCAATGGACAAAGTCCTTTGGTTGCAGAATTGTTCATTACTGTTACAATCATGGCAAAATAATCTTTCCTTTATCCACCACAACCACCATTATTGGCCACCTGCTTCCCTAGAAGTGTGCAGACATCACACTTCAAATGACCCTCCAAATTGCAACATCTCATCCATCTTTCAGAATCCAGACACTGTACAGTGGACCCTCGGTTAACGAATACCCCGGAAATCGTGCAATAATGTAAGTATAATTTTGTAAGTTCTTGTGGAAGTGTATTTTTGGGGGTCTGAAATAGACTAACCTACGTGAAATTTTTCCTTAAGGAGTAAATTCGTTCGTAATGGCACTTGAGCAGACTTCAGGAGTGAAGTTTTTACGAAACTCGGGGGTCCACTGTACTTCCTACAACCATGACTCAAGTCAAGCTAACCAGTTTCCCTGAATCTCTTTCTAAATACTACCTTGCTCACACTAACAGCACATTAAAGCTTAAAAAAACTTATCTCCACTCATTCCTATGTAACCCTCACACGCATACCTGCTGGCTACTTAAGCCCCTACCACTTAAGTCCTCCTTCATGCTTCCCTCCAACCCTTGCTTGGATGACCCCTACCCCTACCCCTACTTCCTTCCTCTCGAAATACCCAAATCACCTCAACAACCTCTCTTCTGCCCTCTGAATCACCTTTCATAATCCCACACCATGTTCTAATTTCTACACTGAATTCTCTGCATGATATTCACACCACATATTGCTCTCAAACATGACATCACCACAACTTCCTGCTGCCTCATTGCAACACTTAACCCTTTGACTGTTTTGTTCGTATATATACGTCTTACGAGCCACTGTTTCGGACGTATATATACGTACTCAAAAATTGTAGCGGCTTCAAATCAAGCGGGAGAAAGCTGGTAGGACTACATATGAGAGAATGGGTCTGTGTGGTCAGTGTGCGCTGTATAAAAAAAATCCTGCAGCACGTAGTGCATAATGAGAGAAAAAAAAAAAGAACGTTTTTTTGGATTAAAACGCCGACTTTGAGGTGTATTTTCGTATAGTATTTATGGCTGTATTCTCTTTTTCATGGTCTCATTTGATAGAATGGAAAACATATTACAGAAATAGAGATGATTTAGATTAGTTTCATGATGAAAATGACCTTGAAATTGAGCTCAAATTAGTGGAAATATTCGATTTTTGCCAATGTTCAAGAGTACACAAATCACGCCATGCGTCCAATACTCGTCAACTGGTGAGTCTAATATTCTTACACAAGTGCACTGATATTATTTATACCATTTTTACAATAATGCAGTAGTCTGCATAACAGTAAATCTTCTATTTTTAGTGTGAATAAAAAATCAAAATAGAAAGCAAGAGTAATATAAGAGGGGCCTAAAGACGTGACTAATGAACAGAGAAAAAATTATTTTAGTGCCAGGAATGTCTGCATTGTTTATTCTGGACCCTATTTTGAAATTGACATCTTTTTTATTTTGCATGAAATTGGCAAAATTGCCCTTTTCTGACCACTTTATTGGGTAGTTGAAATCGGTAAATTGGTAATTTCTTGTACTCAATCGATAGAACAAATGGAGTTCTAAATAAATAGCTATGAGTTTGGTTGACTGTCCCAATGGAATTGGCCTAAAATAGGGCTCAAAGTCGGCGAAATCGCCGATGCGTATATATCACTGACATCGCTAACTTTGCGAGAGCGTAATTCCGTAAGTTTTTAATCAAATTTCATACTTTTGGTGTCATTACAATCGGGAAAAGATTCTCTTTCATTTCATAAGAAAAAATAATTTATTTTTTTTTCCAAAATTTTCCGACATAGAATGACAGTTTCAGAATGGGGCCTCCGACAGTCAAAGGGTTAATATATTTATAGATGGGGTTGTAAAAGAAGTAAATGCTAGGGTGTTGGGGAGAGGAGTGGGATTAAATTATGGGGAATCAAGTACAAAATGGGAGTTGACACAGTTACTTTTTGCTGATGATACTGTGCTTATAGGAGATTCTAAAGAAAAGTTGCAAAGGTTAGTGGACGAGTTTGGGAGGGTGTAAAGGTAGAAAGTTGAAAGTGAACAAAGATAAGAGTATCAAACGATTTAGATAAAGAAAAATTGGATATCACATTGGAGAGAGGGAGTATGGAAGAAGTGAATGTTTTTAGATATTTGGGAGTTGACTTGTTAGCAGATGGGTTTATGAAGGGTGAGGTTAACCATAGAATTGATGAAGGAAAAAAGGTGAGTGGTGTGTTGAGGTATCTGTGGAGACAAAAAAACCTTATCTATGGAGGCAAAGAAGGGAATGTATGAAAGTATAGAGGTACCAACACTGTTATATGGGTATGAAGCTTGGGTTGTAAATGCTGCAGCGAGGAGGAGGCTGGAGGCAGTGGAGATGTCTTGTCTAAGGGCAATGTGTGGTGTAGAGAGAGGTGTGGAAGGTAAGTTTGGGGTACCAGGTGTAAATGCTAATGGGGAGCATTTGATTGAACTTTGTATAGAAAGGGGTTTGGCTATAGGTAACACATATTTTACGAAAAAGAGGATAAATAAGTACAGTGGACCCTCGGTTAACGAAAGGTTCCGTTAACGAAAGCTTCGGAAAACGAAAGCTATTTTCGTATTAGACGTGTCCGCCTGCTCCGCGCAAGCGCAGGACGCCAGTGAAGCATTATTTACCATTGAGAGAACATTACCTAGCGCACTCTTTCAAAGATTCACAATATATTTGGTGTCTTTTTTGGTGGTTTAGTGATTGTCACTGTGAAATAAGTCACCATGGGTCCAAAGAAGCTTCCTAGTGGCACCCCTGTGGTAAAGAGAGTGAGGAACACCATCTAACTGAAGAAGGAAATCATAGAAAAATATGAGAGTGGTGTACGTCTGAGTGATCTTGCCAGGATGTACAAGAAAACTCCATCTACTATCAGCACTATCCTGGCAAAGAGAAATGAGATCAAGGAAGCTAATGTTGCAAAAGGGGTTAATTTGTTAACGAAACAAAGATCGAAAACAGTGGATGAGGTTAAGAAGTTGTTGATGGTGTGGATCAATGAAAAACAGTTAGCGGTTGATAGTATTTCTATTGCAATAATTTGTGAAAAGGCAAGGAAGTTGCACGCAGATCTTGTGAAGACAATGCCTGGAATCAGTGGTGAGGCGAGTGATTTTAAAGCCAGCAAAGGCTGGTTTGAGAAGTTTAAGAAACGTAGTGGCATACACAATGTTGTGAGGCATGGTGAGGCAGCCAGCTCAGACAAACGTGCAGCTGAAAAATTTGTGCAGGAATTCAAGGGGTTCGTAGAGGCTGAACAATTCCTCCCCCAACAAGTGTTTAATTGTGATGAAACAGGCCTGTTTTGGAAGAAAATGCCCAACAGGACCTACATTACTCAGAAGGAAAAGGCACAGCCAGGACACAAGCCTATGAAAGACAGGTTAACTCTCTTGTTTCGTTCTAATGCTAGTGGGGATTTTAAAGTGAAGCCTTTACTGGTGCATCACTCAGAAAATCCCAGACCCTTCAAGAAACACAGTGTTGACAAGAATAAATTGTGTCTTCCAGATGCCTGCAAGTCTCTTCAATAAAGGTAAGTAAATGTTATTTTTTTTTTTTGAGTGATTATTTTTTTGTGGAACGAATTAATTGTATTTACATTATTTCTTATGGGAAATAAGGTTTCAGATTACGAAAGATTCAGATTAAGTAATAGCTCCTGGACTGGATTAATTTCATTAACCGAGGGTCCACTGTATACAAGATATGATGTAGGGCGAAATGGCAGTAGTTTGTTGGACTACATATTGGTAGATAAAAGACTGTTGGGTAGACTTCAGGATGTACAGTGGAACCCCGAGTTTCGAACATTCTTCATTCCAGAATGCTGTTCAAGTGCTGTTACCAAACGAATTTATTCCCATAAGGAATAATATAAATTAGATTAGTCTGTTTCAGACCCCCAAAAATACACTTATAAAAGCACTTACAATAATAAACTTACATAATAGGGCGAGTTGGGAGTGTTCGAAACTCGAAGTACCACTGTACATGTTTATAGAGGGGCTACATATATATCAGATCACTTTTTAGTTGTAGCTATAGTGAGAGTAAAAGGTAGATGGGATACAAGGAGAATGGAAACAGCAAGTAAGAGAGAAGTGAAGATTTATAAACTAAAGGAGGAGGCGGTTAGGGTAAGATATAAACAACTGTTGGAGGACAGATGGGCTAGTGAGAGTATAGGCATGGGGTAGAAGAGGTATGGGGTAAGTTAGAGTGTTAGAGTGTTCAGCAGAAGTTTGTGGTTATAGGAAAGTGGGTGCAGGAGGGAAGAAGAGCAATTGGTTGAATGATGATGTAAAGAGAGTAGTAAGAGAGAAAAAGTTAGCATATGAGAGGTTTTTACAAAGTAGAAGTGATGTAAGGAGGGAGGAGTATATGGAGAGAAAAAGAGAGGTTAAGAAAGTGGTGAAGCAATGTAAAAAGAGAGCAAATGAGAGGGTGGGTGAGATGTTATCAACAAATTTTGTTGAAAATAAGAAAAAGTTTTGGAGTGAGATTAATAAGTTGAGAAAGCCTAGGGAAAGAATGGATTTGTCAGTTAAAAATAGGAGAGGAGAGTTATTAAATGGAGAGTTAGAGGTATCGGGAAGATGGAGGGAATATTTTGAGGAATTGTTAAATGTTGATGAAGATAGGGAAGCTGTGATTTCGTGTATAGGGCAAGGAGGAATAACATCTTTTAGGAGTGAGGAAGAACCAGTTGTGAGTGTGGGGGAAGTTTGTGAGGCAGTGAGTAGAATGAAAGGGGGTAAAGCAGTTGGGATTGATGGGATAAAGATAGAAATATAGTTTTAGAGTGGTTAGTGTTTTTATTCAATAAATTTATGGAAGAGGGTAAAGTATCTAGGGATTGGCAGAGAGCATGCATAGTTCCATTGTATAAAGGCAAAGGGGACAAAGGAGAGTGTAAAAATTATAGGGGAATAAGTCTGTTGAGTTCTCCATGGGGAAGTGGAACAGAATTCTTCCTCCGTAAGCCATGCGTGTCATAAGAGGCAACTAAAATGCCGGGAGCAAGGGGCTAGTAACCCCTTCTCCTGTATATATTACTAAATGTAAAAGGAGAAACTTTCGTTTTTCCTTTTGGGCCACCCCGCTTCGGTGGGAAACGGCCGATGTGTTGAAAGAAGAAGAAGTCTGTTGAGTATACCTGGTAAAGTGTATGGCAGAGTTATTATTGAAAGAATTAGGAGTAAGACGGAGAGTAGGATAGCAGATGAACAAGGAGGCTTTAGGAAGGGTAGGGGGTGTGTAGACCAAGTGTTTGCAGTGAAACATATAGGTGAACAATATTTAGATAATGGTAAAAGAGGTGTTTGTGGCATTTATGGATTTGAAAAAGGCATATGATAGGGTGGATAGGGGGCAATGTGGCAGATGTTGCAAATGTATGGAATAGGAGGTAGGTTATTGAAAGCGGTGAAAAGTTTTTACGAGGATAGTGAGGCTCAGGTTAGAGTATGTAGGCGAGAGGGAGATTATTTACCGGTAAAAGTAGGCCTTAGACAGGGATGTGTGATGTCACCGTGGTTATTCAATATACAGTGGTACCTCGAGTTACGATATTTTTTCGTTCGAGAATGCTGTTCAAGTGCCATTACCAAACAAATTTATCCCCATAAGGAATAATGTAAAATAGACTAGTCCATTTACACCCCCAAAAATATACAGTGGTACCTCGAGTTACGATATTTTTTCGTTCGAGAATGCTGTTCAAGTGCCATTACCAAACGACTTTATCCCCATAAGGAATAATGTAAAATAGACTAGTCCTTTTACACCCCCAAAAATATACTTACAAAAGCATTTAAAAAAATAAACTTACATAAAAGGGCGATTTTGGGGACCATCGTAACTCGAGGTACCACTGTACTTACAAAAGCATTTAAAAAAATAAACTTACATAAAAGGGCAATTTTGAGGACCATCGTAACTCGAGGTACCACTGTATTTATATATGGAGTTGTAAGAAAAAGTGAATGCTCGGTTGTTGGCAAGAGGTGTGGGGTTAAAAGATAAAGATTCTAACACAAAGTGGGAGTTGTCACAGTTGCTCTTTGCTGATGACACTGTGCTTTTGGGAGATTCTGAAGAGAAGTTGCAGAGGTTAGTGGATGAGTTTGGTAGGGTATGTAAAAGAAGGAAATTAAAAGTGAATATAAGAAAGAATAAGGTGATGAGGATAACAAAAAAATTAGATAACAGAAGATTGGATATCCGATTGGAGGGAGAGAGTATGGAGGAGGTGAATGTGTTCAGATATTTGGGAGTGGATGTGTCAGCAGATGGGTATATGAAGGATGAGGTGAATCATAGAATTAACGAGGGGAAAAAGGTGAGTTGTGCACTGAGGAGCTTGTGGAGACAGGGAACTTTATCCATGAAAGCAAAAAGGGGAATGTATGAGAGTATAGTTACACCAACACTCTTGTATGGGTGTGAGACATGGGTTGTGAATGCTGCAACAAGGAGAAGGGTGGAGGCAGTGGAGATGTTATGTCTGAGGGTAATGTGTGGTGTGAATATAAAGCAGAGAATCCGTAGTTTGGAGATTAGGAGGAGGTGTGGGATTACCAAATCTATTATCCAGAGAGCTGAGGAGGGGTTATTGAGATGGTTTGGACATATACAGTCATCCCTCGGTTTTCGGTTTTAATCCGTTCCAGATGGATCGGCTAAAACCAAAATCGGCGAAAACCAAAACTATTTTCCCCATAAGAAATAATGGAAATTCAATTAATCCGTTTCAGAAACCCAGAAGTTTGGAAAAAAAAAATTGGGGGGGCCTTAAAGATAGATTTACATGCACAAATGAATGAAATGAATGTGGCACTTACCCTTACTGAAGACTGATGGTGTTTGATGGAAGAAAGATAGGAGGGGAGAGGGTAGAAACCCTACTTTTTGGAAGGGAAATCCCCCTCCATAAGGACTCTAGGTAACAAGTCCTCATCTGGGGTCACTTCCCTTCTTTGTCTTTTAATCCCACTAGGACCAGCTTGTGATTCACTGCACACCTGTGGCACTAAATATCTCTCCAGAGAGCTCTGTATCTGGCGGCTCTTTAAAATGTCCCTAAAATGGGACATGGAATTGTCGTTGTAAAAGTAGCCAGCACGGGTTGCAACATCTTTGTCAGGGTGATGTTCCTCCACAAATGATTGCACCCTACTCCACATTGCACAAATCTCCTTAATCTCTGAAGAAGGCACCTTACATCTTTCTTCCTCCACTGAAGCAATTTCCTCAGATCTGTTTTGTTGTTGTTGCAGCTCAAGCTCTTGCAGCTCTTCAGTGGTTAGATCTTCATTGTGGTCCTCCACCAACTCTTCCACATCCTCTCCATTCACATCCAACCCCATAGAAGTCCCCAATTCCACAATACTTTCCACAACTTCCATAGGCTCATCAGGGTTAGCTTCAAACCCTTCAAAATCCCTCTCTTGTACACAATCTGGCCACAACTTTCTCCAAGCAGAGTTCATCGTCCTGGAGGTCACTCCCTGCCAAGCTTTATCTATAAGGCCTATGCAATGGAAGATATCGAAGTGACCCTTCCAGAACTCTTTTAGGGTCAATCTAGTGTCTGAGGTTACATCAAAGCACCTTTGAAACATTGCTTTGGTGTACAGTTTTTAAAGTTTGCAATGACCTGCTGGTCCATGGGCTGGAGGAGAGGTGGTGTTAGGAGGCAAGAACTTCACTTTTACAAATCTGAATTCCTTAGACATTTGGTCTTCCAAGTCTTGAGGATGACCAGGAGCATTGTCCATTACCAGGAGGCACTTAAGTGGCAATTTATTCTCCAATAGATATTTCTTCACACTGGGGCAAAACACTTGATTAAACCATTCCAGGAAAATTTCCCTAGTGACCCATGCCTTAGCATTAGACTTCCAAAACACACACAATTTACCTTTGTCAACACTGTATTTGCCGAACACTCTGGGATTTTCAGAGTGATACACGAGTAAAGGCTTCACTTTGAAATCCCCACTAGCGTTCCCACATAACATAAGAGTTAGCCTGTCTTTCATAGGCTTGTGTCCTGACATTGCCTTTTCCTCCTGTGTGATGTAGGTCCTCCTTGGCATTTTCTTCCAAAGAGGCCTGTTTCGTCACAATTAAACACTTGTTGGGGTTTAAATTCTTCTGCCTGTACATATTGTTTAAACTCGCGCACAAATTTTTCAGCCCCATCTTTATCTGAACTGGCACCCTCACCATGCCTTACAACACTGTGTATGCCAGTTCGCTTCTTGAAGTTTTCGAACCAGCCTTTGCTGGCCTTAAATTCATCAACCTCAACACTGGTTCCAGGCATTTTCTTTACAAGATCGGCATGCAACAGCCTTGCTTTTCACATATGATGGATTGCACAACACTATCACCCGCTAGCAGTTTTTGGTTTATCCACACCAATAACAATTTCTCCATATTTTCCATTGTTTGTGATCTCTGTTTCGTTATCGTATTCACCCCTTTCGCAACATTAGCTTCCGTGATTTCCTTTCTCTTTGCCACAATGGAACTGATGGTTGATGGGTTTTTCTTGTATATCCTGGCGAGCTCGGCAATACGTACACCACTATCATATTTTTCTATTATTTCTTTCTTCAGTTCTATTGTGTTCCTCACTTTCTTTACCAAAGAACTGGCACTAGGAGCTTTCTTTGGGCCCATGGTAGCTTATTTAGTAGTCACACACAATAATCAAGGGCCAAAAACAATGAATTGTTAATAAATGTTTTGTATAAACTCCTGGGGAGATGTTCACTCAAGCGTAAACAATGCTAGACTGCGTGGCAATGTGCGTGGGAGGTGCGTGGGTGGCGGGCCTACGGCCTTTGTATGTGCGCGGCACTAGTGGACAGGTCCCATACGATCGGCGAAAACTAAAATAATCGGCGAAAACTGAGCCAAATTTTCCCTGAAAAAAGTCGGTGAAAACCAAAATCGGCGATAACTGGGACAAGCGAAAACCGAGGGATGACTGTAGAGAGGATGGAACAAAATAGAATGACTTCAAGAGTGTATAAATCTGTAGTGGAGGGAAGGTGGGGTAGGGGTCGGCCTAGAAAAGGTTGGAGGGAGGGGGTAAAGGAGATTTTGTGTGCAAGAGGCTTGGACTTCCAGCAGGCATGCATGAGCATATTAGATAGGAGCGAATGGAGACAAATGGTTTTTAGGACTTGACGTGCTGTTGGAGTGTAAGCAAGGTAACATTTATGAAGGGTTTCAGGGAAACCGGCAGGCCAGACTTGATTCCTGGAGATGGGAAGTACAGTGCCGGCACTCTGGATGAGGGGTGTTAACGTTACAGTTTTGTAGCTGTAGTGTAGGGATGTATCGGATGTGAAAATTTAGACATCCGCGGATGCGGATGTGTATAAGAACATAAGAACATAAGAAAGGAGGAACACTGCAGCAGGCCTGTTGGCCCATACTAGGCAGGTCCTTCACAATCCATCCCACTAACAGAATGTTTGCTCAACCCAATTTTCATTGCTACCCAAGAAATAAGCTTTGACAATTCTACCCACTCATGAGCGAGTCCCACTCAAATCCATCCCCTCTCACTCATGAATTTATCCAACCTAAATTTGAAACTACCCAAGGTCCTAGCTTCAATAACCCTACTAGGCAGACTGTTCCACTCATCAACTACCCTATTTCCAAACCAATACTTTCCTGTATCCTTTCTAAATCTAAACTTATCTAACTTGAATCCATTATTGCGGGTTCTCTCTTGGAGAGATATCCTCAAGACCTTATTTATATCCCCTTTGTTAATACCCATTTTCCACTTGTATACCTCGATCATGTCTCCCCTCATTCTACGTCTTACAAGTGAATGTAATTTTAGGGTCTTCAATCTTTCTACGTAAGGAAGATTTCTAATGCTATGTATTAATTTAGTCATTCTACGCTGAATGTTTTCTAACGAATTTATGTCCATTCTGTAATATGGAGACCAAAACTGAGCTGCGTAATCTAGGTGAGGCCTTACTAATGATGTATAAAGCTGTAATATAACCTCTGGACTTCTGTTGCTAACACTTCTTGATATAAATCCCAGTAATCTATTTGCCTTATTACGTACGCTTATGCATTGCTGTCTTGGTTTAAGGTTGCTGCTTACCATCACCCCCAAGTCCTTCTCGCAATCTGTATGGCTAAGTTCTACGTTATTTAACTTATAAGTGCTTGGGTTATGGACACTCCGAGCTTCAGAACCTTGCATTTATCTACATTGAACTGCATCTGCCACTTTTCTGACCATGAATTAAGTTTGTCTAAATCTTCCTGAAGTTCTATGACATCTATGTTTGAATCAATTATCCTACCTATCTTCGTGTCGTCGGAATTTGCTCATATCACTAGTAATTCCCTCGTCAAGGTCATTGATATATATTATAAATAACAATGGGCCTAAGACTGATCCCTGTGGAACATCACTTGTTACAAGTCCCCATTCGGATTTAACCCCATTTATGCACACTCTCTGCTTCCTATTGGTGAGCCATGACTCGATCCATGACAGCACTTTTCCCCAATGCCATGAGCTG
>WNWK01028980.1:0-24838 GCA_009830355.1 Cherax destructor | reverse complement strand
TAAAAATTTCCCACTTTCCTTGAATTTGTATGCCCCTGAAACTTTAAATTAAAGCCCTCTGGCTTGCTTCATGTATATATTAATATAATTAAAAATTTTTATTTATTTATATATATATATATATTTTATATATATATATATATATATATATATATATATATATATCTTAAAACAGGAGGAGGCTGAAATTAATCCTTAGAATACCTCTGTCACGGTGTCCTCTGATAAAAAAACACCTAGCTCTGCTGGGTGCTGACCTTTGTAGGATCAATGGCTGAGTGGATAAGGTGACATGTACATTGTGTTGTCTCTTGGGCGGGACAACGTGTCGTGGGTCAACCCCTGGCCTGCTGCATTTTAGAAAATATTCAAAACCCTTGTTTCGTTGTTTCTGTCTTCATTGCTCTCTCTCTCTCTCTCTCTCTTTTTTTTATATATATATATATATATATATATATATATATATATATATATATATATATATATATATATATATATATATATATTTTGTCGTGCCTAATAGGTAAAACTGGTCAATTAGCAAGAACTCATCTAAAATTAAGTCCTTTCAAAAATTTTCTCTTATACGTTTGAAGATATATTTTTTTATTTATGTTAATGTAAAAATTTATAATTTTAAAAAGAATCTTAAAAAACTACCAAACTTTTTATAACAAGCGCAGTTTAATTTAGACTAATCAACTAAATATATTTTGATACGTTTACAATAATTTAATAATAAACAAACACAATGAAATTTTTTTTTTTCGTTAGATTCAGAACGATTTTTGCGAAATTATTGCATACAAAATTTTCGTTTGTCTTATATGGAAGACGAGCGTTGCAAAGGAGAGGGAGAGATATTTGAGAAGCCTTTAGTGGTGGCACGGTGGTCTGGTGGCTAGAGCTCTCGCTTCACCACGGGGGGCCCCGGGTTCGATTCCCGGGGGGTGGAAACATTTCGACGTGTTTCCTTACACCTGTTGTCATGTTCACCTAGCAGCAAATAGGTACCGGGGTTGTTAGTCGACGGGTGTGGGTCGCATCCGGGGGACAAGATTAAGGACCCCAATGGAAATAAGACAGACAATCCTCGATGCCCACTGACTTTCTTGGGTTATCCTGGGTGGCTAACCCGGGGTTAAAAATCCGAAGAAATCTTATCTTATCATTTAACTAAGAACATAAACTCTGAATATTCACATACATCCTCAACCTTGGTGCTTAGTGACTCCCCAAGGATAACAAGCGAGAGGGACATAGATCTGTTATCTACTAAAAATACCTCAGAAAAAGGGTAAGGTTTACAGACGAGAATTTTGGGTAATTCTAGAATCTAGTTAGAAGTGGCGCATGACAGGTGGAGGGAGGGGGAAGATGGCAAGCGACAATGGATGTGGGGAAGGGTAAGAGAATGAGAGAAAAGTGGGAAGCTAGTTAGGGAAAGGAAATGGGAAGGAGGTGTACAAACTGAAAAGCTGGTAAAGCTTGTGGAAAGTAAAGCTGGGGAAGGAAGTGAAGGTGATTAAGGATACGGGAGTTAGGTGAATTAGGTAGACATGATTGAAGGGGGGTTTAAAGGGAGGGACATAAGCCCTTTGATGTGGTTTACTGCTGATGGAGAGAGTTAAACCTTGTCTTATCCAGGTCTCCCACGCTAAGTATTTTTCCATCAGGTGGCAACCCCAACAATCGACTAATTCCCAGGTACTTATTTACTGCCAAGTGAAACGTTGAAGCAAGTGTAAAAGGGGAGCTGGTCATACGTCTCGCCCTTTTCATGATTCGACCAAGGACTTTCTCTTTGTTAACCATCAGCTGCGAATGAGCTATAAAGGCCACTATCAGTTCTCGTATATTTAATAAATAAATGTCGTCAATAATGTCTCCATACTGGTAATCATCAGTCAAATGAAAACATAGATCATTTTGTCACTTCATTAATAATTTCCTGAACTCAGACATCATTCAATTGCTTATTGTAATAATTTGCTGGCACTTCAGGACTCAACACTCAGGTAAATTACTTCCTACATTGCAACACTATTTATATCCCGAAACTTTTATTTTATTATTTACAATGTACTTATATCTTGACTCACGAAATCGTAATGACACGATTGCAAACAAACCATACCACTGGTGGGATTAGAACCCCCGGTCAGAGAGTCAAAAACTCCAGACCGACGCATTTGTTTAGCTATATTTTTTTTTTTCATTTACGTATTCTAAGATGAGCTTATTTGGGATTTTTACAATTGACAAGTAAATAATAACATTAAAAAATATAACATTTATTATTATTATTGGTATTATCTTCTTCTTTCTTCTTTTTTATTATTATTATTATTATTATTATTATTATGATTATTATTATCATTCATGGGGAAGCATTAAACCCATAATCGTCATACAACACCTGGGGAACAGGTGATCAGGCTTTATTTAATTAGAGGAAGATTAGCTCCATTTGCTTGTATCAAGAGCCCTTCATCAGTATCAAGCTGGATACATGGGCCAAGCATTCTGTGGCATGGATAGGAAGGTGAGACAGAGGGGGTGTTTCCTTGTGGTTGGCATGGATGAAATAGCAGGTTAGATAATATCATGTCAATAACCCCATTATGTGCCTCAGTGCTGGAGGAAATGGTACTGGGAAATGCGGGAGACGGAGTTAATAGTCAAGTACAGGACAACTATGGTTCACTTAAGTCAAGAGGATGAATCCCCATCCTATGTAGCATTTTGGATAGAAAAGGGTGAACAGTGAACGGATGTCTTGAGCAACTGGTGTCAATTCTTGGATAGACAAGTAAAATATTCTAAAGAAGTTACAATCCCCTCCACTGACAAAAAGAATAAATTCTATGGTTAACATGACGGGGTACATCTCCCTGGAGGGGACAGCAAGGGACACCTCATTCACGGTGGGCAGTTACTGAGTTACAAGACTAATTTAAAGTGCTAGAGGGTACAGATACAGGTGTTTGTGAGAAACAAAAGGATTTGCAGCACCAGGGACTGCAGCACAAGGGACTGCAGCACAAGGGACTGCAGCACCGGGACTGCAGCACCGGGGACTGCAGCACCAGGGACTGCAACACCAGGGAGTGCAGCACCCGGGGACTGCAGCATCAGTGACTGGAGGAGCAAAAATTACGAAGGCATTTTAGGAAAGTGCTTAAAAATGTGACAGTTCATAAAATAATTAAAACAGATAAAGTAATGTACAAACAAAGAGTGAGGTAAAGTTTACGTGAGGAAATAACTCTTAATATCTATTGTTGTAGCACAGGAAATAAAATAATCTAAAACTAACTGTGGCTGATTGAAATATAGATGCTATTGTTATAACTGGAAACCTGGTTCAGTCTGTAATCCCGAAGATACCTGCCTGCTGAGTGCCACATACTGGGGTATAAATGATTTCAACCTGATGCAGTTAGCTGGAAAGGGGCGGAGTTGCTATGTACGTTAGGGAAAATTTTATGTGTTGCATCAATAATGATATGAAGGTGAAAGGAAGGATCACTGAAGGTGTTTGGCTGTGGAGCTCCCAACCCAGATGGTGTTAATAGTAAACTTCTGCTAGGGCATCTAGAAATAAAAATGTGGTTCTAGTGAAAATCTGAACGTGAGTCGTTGGCTGGAATAATCATACAGAAAATTTAGTCTAGAAACTTTCTAGAAATGGTGCAGGCAACTTTTTAAACAGCTTATGATAACCAATTTGTGGAAATAATCTGCTCGTTTGGTTGTGGCAAAAGAAACTCTGATACAAACCGTCAAGTTAATGAGCAACGTGGAAGCATTGATCATAAATCACATAGGTTCAATACCTCATAGAATTACTTTAATAACGGAAACAAAGTTTTTTTTTTTTTTTATATTTTATTGAAACAGGGTACAAAGCATAGCAAAATAATACATATCCAAGAACATCAAATTACCCAATAATACACACTACTAAATCTCACACTATTTAATCATAAATATCAGAACATAAGAAGCACACACATTAGATAATATTAAACACAAAATATATATAAACATTTCCTACCGCGATAAGACTATGCACATTCCCTTTCTCAATCAACACAATGACAAACATTGACAAAAACCCACAAATCACCGGCGTTCATGTATAAAAAAATTCAATGTTCAACATACACAACCTATCAATACATATCCAAGAACCTCTCAATACCGCCCAAGAACATTAACCACTAAAATATATATAAACAATTGTTTTCCACATCATGTGGATTCAATGTAACATTAGACACACCTTTATTCAAATGCCGTAAAACATATCTAACGATTAACACGTCCCCATGACAACATGCCCTCCCCGGTGCATGCCGCACTATAAGAACCCCCATGACCCTTCTCCAGATCTTTCAGATCTTTCTGATGGAACCCCATCATGTGCTGAACAGAGCCCTCACACACTGTAAATAAAACCCCACACGACAGTTGACACCCTATTACACATTATCCTTGAATTGTACCACCTCTGTTCTCACCTCTATCCGTCTCCCCTCCCCCCCCTTGTAGCGGAAAACCAGCCCCTCTCTACCCCTTACCTTTTTGCTCCTTTAACCCCCACACTGTGGGTTCGATAACCCTCCGGAATCCCCTCCCCTTTCCCCCTAATCTCTTTATTTCGACATTTAGTCCTATAAAACCCGGGTATCATCATCTTAATGCGCTCGGCCCCCCTGGTCGCCCATGAATAATAAATGAAATCAGTGACCAAATACACTACCGCCCTTTGGATCGCTTATCCATACCCTCACATCCAAACTCAAAGCCCTAACACCAGAAATGCCCCCCCCGCAATCCCAAACATGACTAAACCACTCCCGCCGCCCCCAACCTATCCAGAAATACACTACGATAAGCGTCCTTCCTCCTCACAACGCACAACCACCCTTCCACTAAAACCCCTAATATGCAACAATGCCCCAGATGGAAGTATGCCATGCGAAACTTATAAATCCTCCCACCCCTCGGATCCTCTACTTCCCTCAACAATCCCCACACTACCGGCATCAAAGGGATACCTCTCTCCACCCTCCACCCTTCCATTCCCGCCCCCTCAACACCCCAAGCCTCACCTTCCCGGGCCTTAACCACTCTTCGAATCATCCCCTCAAGTCCTTTAACTCACACCCTTCCCTCGCCTATATTTCCCCTGAATCCTCCGCCAGCCAGCCCTTCCTCCCTCTTTCCCTCTATAAGACCTCTTCACATACCACTTTTTAACCGTCGTCAATGAAATAAGCCCCAGCCCCCTGGCGATGGGGGCAGACCACCCCCTCTTACCCCACCAAGCCCCCATATAAATCTCATTATTCTTCCCGGAACCTCCAATCACAACCCCCAGTGGATATACTGACCCCTACCACATTTACTATGATCAATACATTTACCACTATCGCCCTCTGATGTAAAGTTAAATTCGCCCCTCATCTCGCAATCGACTTAACCCCCTCCATCACCCTCTTAATTCCCCCCTCGCCTCCTCCACCCCTCATGTATATTACACCAAATTTTCAACCTATCCAAAGTTTCCCCTGCCACAACTCCTCCCCACCCTCCTCCCCACCTCCATTACAATGATTTCTTTTCCCATTTATTTTCTTACCTGTTGCTTCTCCAAAAAACCCACCCTCCCCCTGCCCCTAAATCCCGCCTATCCTAACTAAAACCGTGGTGTCATCCCATATCCCCAATCCCCTACCCTTCGACCGCTTTCCTCAGACATCTCCTTATCTCCTATGGGGATCCAACACGGGCAAACAACAACTGCAAATGGGACACCCCTGCCCCCAATCCCTTGCCATTTCAATATTTTCCCTAAAAAACCTTTCCCACCTGCCGCCACGCTCCCTCATATAACGACTGTGCCCATCCCACCACCCCCCCCGAACCCCTGCCTCTCATGAATCTCCCAATCCTCACGGTGAACATATCATATCGGCCCTCAATCTAATGCAAAAACCCGCCTCCTCTTCCTCCGTTCCAGTCAATGAAATCCCTGATCCCCGTGTCCCTCATACATTGATCTGCCGGAATCCCATACTTCCCTCATCTATCCACCTAACCCAAATCTTCAGACGATTCCCCAATATTTTCGCGTAGATCTTATAACCCACGCCATTAGGGTAGCACTCTGTAATCGGTAATGTACACACACGGTGTTTCCCGGCACCAGCACCGCTACCCTGTCCGCTGTATGTCCCTAATCCCTTCTATCTTCATTTCATTAAACAAAACTAAAAAACCCCTTCAACCTCCCATTTTCCAATAAAACTCCAGGAAAACCCTCTAAACCTGGGGACTTGCCTATGCCATGCCCATTCGCCCTCCAATTCCTCCTCTGTTATCAACCCTCCCAACTCTCCCCTATTATCATCGTCCAACTCCCACCCCCTCCCATCCTTACGCCTCCTCGTCAATATCCCCCTCCCTGTCCCCAAAAAAGCATCTATATATCCATCATTCCCTCTGTCGTCCACATCTGACCCTCCCTATAACCGCCCAGGTCCTTCCTCACCACCTTCATTGTGCTCATCCCTTTCCTCTCTTACGTCGCTCTCCCAAAAACAGGCGATGGCCTATCTCCCCAATCCACCTCTCCAATCCCCCACCCTCGCTCCATCAAAATGCATATTTTGGATGTCCCGATCTGCTCCTTAAAACCCCTCAATTATTTGTACTGGATAGGTCTCCCTAACCCCTAAGCTTCCCTATTCCCTTCCAAATCCCGCAACCCCTACGATAACCTGCCTTTCTCCCTAAAATATAAAACTCCTTTCGTCCTTAGCCCTGTATCCCCAGAAATCCCCATCTCGCCCCTTCCCACCCCCACAAATTTTCCCCAACTCTGCAAACCCTCCTTCCCCCATTTAAGCAAACCCCATTCAACTTCCAAAACCCCTATCTCCTGGGCAATCCATCCCAGCCAAATTCACTAATACCCCCGATGATCCGAGAATGCCATGTCCACAGTTTCAAATCTCTGCACCTCAACCGCTCGATTCGCATATATTCTATCCAATCTTCAGCTATCCTTTCCTCACAAAATATATTCCCACCCCCCCCTTTACATCTCGAACCCCTCCATAAGGGAGGTCCCCAGATATCCTACCACTCCCCGCTCCCGTGGCTCCACATCCCCTGACTAGTCACACAATTCCAGTCCCCCCCACAACGACACTCCGGCTCGACCGGTGATACAAGCTCATCCCTCACAAACCTTTTCTCCCCTCACCCTCTGCTGGCCCATATACACTCATAAAACCTCGCGTTCCCTACCCCTGCCCTCAACTCGAACAATCCTCATCCGCTCCTCCCAATGGCTCAAACAAACGGGCTGGTTTCCGAATCAAAACAGCTGCTCCTCCTTTCAACCTACATGTATACCCACATACCACGACTACCCTGCTGGCCGCTCACTACCCATCTTATAATTGTGCTCCTGCACACAAGCCACATCCACCTGATAGCGTCCCAAAATCCTCCCCAACCAATCTCTCTTCACCCCTTACACAAAACATTAACATTGACCGTTAGACACCCGGGAAAAAGACAAGGTGGCTTTCCCCTTTGGGTCTCTGCCCCTTTGACTCATTTTTGAATCCTCACTTGGAATGCCCCGGCGTTCCTGCAGCCTTTGTCCTTTGGGCCCCACCCACCCTCATGTACCCGCTGCCCCGCTTTTTGCCAGGGCTGCTGGTGTTGCAATCCTCTGGATCCGGCATACGCTGCTCGTTTCCTACCCCAGGTCCCCTGCATGTCAGCCACATGCCCCTCCTCCCATGAACATCCCTTCCACAACTCCTGTCTGTATGAACTCTCCGCCCATTGCCCCCCTCGCCTGCAGCCTCCCGCTGCGTCTCTTGACTCAGACCAAGGCCCTTCCCTCCTCCGTCATACTGATGATGTCCTCCACCAAGGATCGTGTGGATTCCCGCCATCACCTTCCCCTCAGCGCGTCGTACCGCCCCGGGGGATCTCCCCTCCTGGCGTTTCAGGAAGGGGGCACAGGCCCCCCACCAAGTCGTCCGCCCCCCCCACCCCCCCCCCGGGCCCTTTGCCTCCTCAGGACTACGTCATCCTGTTGCGTAGTCCCTCTGCCTGCTATGCGGGTAAGGAGCCCTCGGCCTCCTGCCTCCTGTCACCAACCGCCATTTTCCAAACCCCCACATGGCGACACGTCCGTTGTTGGCCCGCATATGCCCCAAAAAATTGGGGGAAAAATTCCCCAAATTTCATGGCGGGAGGGGGTTTTAAAGGGGCTCTTCAAACATCCCCCCTCCGGCAGCCCCTCTAGGGGCCCCCGGCCCAAAGCCTTTTGTTGCCGCATGAATGGTCCTATTTTAAAATGATGTCATGTCCATTGAATCTGCCTCAAAGGCACTTTTGGGAACCTTTTCCATGGTCCTTCGGAAAACTCCGAAGTTCCCGTAACACCGGGTTTTGAAATTCGTTCCGGTCTTTTCCACATTGTTAAACCTGGTGCCCTAACTTAAAAAAAATTCTCTTAATTCCTTCCCTCCCCCCCAGACAACATGTCTTCTCTATACCAAAAGTTCCCCAATAGGGCGAAGCACGGCCTATTCTCTGCATCACTGCCCCATGGATCAATCCCAAAACCGGTTTTAAACCCCTCTTCCTACCACCCGCGCCATTTGCAAATCAAATTTTTTTAAAGCCCCCGGGAAGACCGCACACGTCCGCTCACCAGAAAAGGGGCGACAAAATGAATCAGACATCATTCAATTGCTTATTGTAATAATTTGCTGGTTCAGGATCAACCTCAGGTAAATTACTTCCCCTTTTTCAACACTATTTATTCCAGAAACTTTTATTTTTTTTTAACAATGTATTTTCTTGACTCACGAAATCGTAATGACACGTTGAAACAAACCAACCACTGGTGGGATTAGAACCCCGCGGGCAAGGGAAAAAAAACCAGACGCATTTGTTTGCTATTTTTTTTTTTTACATTTCGTATTCTAAGATGAGCTATTGGTTTTTTTACAATTGACAAGTAAATAATAACATTAAAAAAATAACATTTATTATTATTTTTATTTCTTCTTCTTCTTTTTTTTATTATTATTATTATTATTATTATTATTATTTTAGAAATTTTTATCATTCATGGGAAGCATTAAACCCAAATTTGTCATAAACCCGGGGGGAAAAGGTGATCGGTTGATTTAATTGGGGGAAAATTAGCTCCATTTGCTTTTCAAAGGGCCCCTTTATCAGATCAAGCGGAAAGGGCCAACATTCGGGCATGGATAGGAAGGTGAGACAGGGGGAGTTTTCCTTTGGTTGGAGGATGAAATAGCGGTTAGATAATATCATGTCAAAACCCCATTATGTGCCTCAGTGCTGGGGAAATGGTCTGGGAAATGCAGGAGACGGGGGTTAATAGTCAAGACAGGACAACTATGGATTCCAAGTAAGGGGGGTGAATCCCATCCTATGTAGCATTTTGGATGAAGGGGTAAAAGGAACGGATGTCTTGAGCAACTGGTTAATTCGGATAGACAAGAAAGTATTCTAAAAAGTTACAACCCATCCACTGACAAAAAAAATAAATTCTATGTTAAAAGAGGGGGACATCCCCTGGGGGGGGACAGAAGGGGACCTCATTCACGGGGGGCAGTTCTGAGTTCAAGCAATTTAAAAAAGCTAGAAGGTACAGATCAGGTGTTTGTGAAAACAAAAGGATTTGCAGCACCAGGGGCTGCAGCACGGGCTGCCGGGACTGCAGCACCGGGGACTGCAGCACCGGGGACTGCAGCACCGGGGCTGCAACACCGGGGGGCAGCACCGGGGACTGCAGCATCAGGACTGGAGGAGCAAAAAATTGAAGGCATTTTAGGAAAGTGCTTAAAAAATGTGACAGTTCATAAAATAATTAAAAACAGATAAAGTAATGTACAAACAAAAAATGAAAGGGAAAGTTTACGTGGGGAAAAAACCCCTTTAAAATCTATTGTTTTGCAAAGGGAAAAAAAATAATCTAAAACCTTTTGGCTGATTAAAATAGATCTATTGTTATACAACCCAGATGGTGTTAATAGAAAACTTCTGCAGGGCATCTAAAAATAAAAATGTGGTTCTAGTGAGAGATCTGAACGTGAGTCAATTGGCTGGAATAATCATACAGAAAATTTGTCTGAAACTTTCTAGAAATGGTGCGGAACGTAAACACTTTGTAAAAATTTGTAAAATAATCTGCTCGTTTGGTTGTGGAAAAAGAAACTCTGATACAAAACCCGTCAAGTTAATGAGCAACGTGGAAGCATTGATCATAAATCACATAGGTTCAATACCTCTAAATTACTTTAATAACGGAAACAAAGTTAAGATCTCAATTCCATGCAGATATAGGGTAGATTTGGCTGACCTGCCTAGGGGAAATATAGTGAAAGAAGCCCGACGGATGGGAGAGATGGCTGCCACAGACAATGTCTTGGAAGATGGAGAGTGCGACGAGGGGGAAAGTTAGTTTTCCTCTATAAATATTTAAACAAATCTTTGTCGTGGTTCCCCCCTTTTCCCTACATCAAAACGCCATCTTTGCTAAGTCATTTTTAATTTATTTGTGCAGAATCCTGCACAGAAAAATTTAACTGAAATTCACATAATACTGAATGTTGAATTTTAAGAAGCCAAGATGCCTTAACGACTCTTCTCCATCAAGTGTTCTTGGAATAAAGTTGACATTAATCTGTTTCGGGAAAAACACATTTGATTACATTGGAGCTGTGTTGCTTTTGCTAGGAACCATTGTGTTAACTCGGGTCTTGCAAGCACTATGGAAGAACATTTTTTTTTATTAGCTTGTGATTGGAAGGATAATAAATTTAAAGCCTATGGAATATACGATGGTCATTAAGGCTGTTCGTCCCCTGTTCATCACCATCCAAAAATACTGTCATGCCTAAAACAGTGATTTAAGTACACTAGCAGTGTATAAATACTGCAGACATACGGTGTATATTTGTCCCCGTCAATATGACCACCTCATCCCTATTCTAAACTATATAATAATGGTTAAAAAAACGACAAGAAAATGAATTTAAACTGTGGATGCCAGTACTGTATGTGTTACTGCTGTTGTTATGCCTGTTACTGCTGTTATTATTGCTGCTGTTCGTAAACCTGGTCAATGGGATTTGGGGAGGAAAATAAAAAAGCACTAGTCTTTAAATTGTTTTTCCTTCACCAAGTATGAATATAGTTATCTACACTTATGTACACTATGTACAAGAGTTTGGAATATAATTGTATCACGGTAATCAAAGGCAAAAAAAAGCCAGAGAGAGAGAACCGTGAGAAACCAGCAGCTGTATGAGTCTGGAAAGAGCTGACCGTGAGTGTCCACATCACCTCAGCAATTGTCCAACCCACCTTGTGATTGGTTAATGAACCAGTGTACTGATTTAACGATGGTTGGGAGGCGCCTATATTGGAGTGTGTACATATGCCGAAAAAATGTGCGTATTTTGCATGTAACATTACGCTTTACTGCTGTTGTTACTGCTGCGGGCTGTTACTGCTACTGCGTTTACTGCTACTGCTGCGGTTACTGTTGTTGTTACTGCTACTGCTGTTTTTACTGCTGTTGTTGCTGTTGTTGTTACTGTTTTGTTACTGCTGTTGTTACTGCTGCTGTTACTGCTACTGCTGTTGTTACTGCTACTCTCTTTACTGCTGTTGTTACTGCTTTGTTACTGCTGCTGTTACTGCTTTTTTACTGCTCATTGCTACTGCTGTTGTTACGCTACTGCTGTTGTTACTCTGTTGTTTTTACTACTGTTGTTACTGCTTCTGTTTGTTACTGCTACTGCGCTTTTTGCTGCTGTTACTGCTTTGTTACTGCACGCTGCTGTTACTGCTGTTGTTCTCCCCGCTTTTCTGCTGTTGTTACTGCTGTTTTCTCTACTGCTCTGTTACTGATTTTTCCGCTGCTGTTACTGCTGTTGTTACTGCTACTATTACTACTGATGTTACTGCTTCTGTTACTGCTGTTGTTACTGCTGTTGTTCTTGCTGTTGTTACTGCTGCTGTTACTGCTACTGATGTTTGCTGTTGTTCTGCTCGTTTGCTGTTGTTACTGCTGTTGTTACTGCTGTTGTTACTGCTGCTTTTACAGCTATTGTTCTGTTATTGCTGTTACTGCTGTTGTTACTTTTTTTTTTACTGCTGTTTGTTACTGTTACTGCTGTTGTTCTGTTACTGCTGTTGTTACTGCTGCTGATACTGCTGTTTTTATTGCTGCTGCGGGCCTGTTACTGCTTTTTTACTGTTCTGCTGTTACTGCTGTTGTTACGGGTGCTTTGCTGCCGTTGTTACTGGTGCTGTTACGGGGCTTTACTGCTGTTGTTATTGCTGCTGTTACGCTGTTGTTACTCTTTGTTACTGCTGCTGTTACTGCTGCTGTTATTGCTCTGTATTGTTACTGCTATTGTTACCTCTGTTAGTTTTTTTTCCCTGCGTTAGTTTTTTACTGCTGCGGTAGTGTTGTTACTGCTGCTGTTACTGCTTTTTTACTGCTGTTGTTACTACTACTGCTTCTGTTACTGATGTTGTTACTGCTGTTTTACAGATATTGTTACTGTTATTCTTTCTGCTGCTGTTACTGGTACTATTACTGCTGTTGTTACTGCACTGCTGTTGTTACTGCTCTGCTGTTGTTACTGCTACTGCTGTTGTTACTGCTACTGTTTGTTACTGTTCATGTTGTTATTTGATTTTGCTACTGATGCTGTTACTGCTGTTGTCACTGCTGTTTTTTGCTCTGTTACTGTTGTTGTTATTGCTGCCGTTACTGCTGCTGTTATGTTTTGGTTACTGCAACTGTTGCTCTTACTGCTACTGCTGCTGTTATGCTTTTTTACTTGCTGTTACTGCTGTTTTATTGCTGATGTTACTGTTGTTGTTACTGCTGCTGTTCTGCTGTTTTCTGCTGCTGTTACTGCTGTTGTTACTGTTCTACTGTTGTTACTGCTTCTCTGTTTTTGCTACTGTCTGTTCTTCTGTTTACTGCTGTTGTTACTGCTCTTTGCGGGTTTTACTGCTACGCTCTGTTCTGTTGTTCTGCTACTGCTGCTTTTGATGTTTTACTGCTGTTTACTGTTTTTTGCTATTTACTACTTGTTATTGCTGCTTTTGCTGTTGTTACTGCTGTTGTTCTTGCTGTTGTTACTGCTGCTGTTACTGCTACTGATGTGTTACTGCTTTTTTACTGCTCTTTACTGCTGTTGTTACTGCTGCTGTTACTGTGTTGTTACTGCTGCTGTTACAGCTATTGTTACTGTTATTGATGTTACTGCTGTTGTTACTGTTACTGCTGTTGTTACTGTTACTGCTGTTGTTACTGTTACTGCTGTTGTTACTGTTACTGCTGTTGTTACTGTTACTGCTGTTGTTACTGCTGCGGGTTTTTTTAACTGCTTTTTTATTGCTGCTGCTGTTCTGCTGCTGTTACTGCTGTTGTTACTGTTCTGCTGCTGTTAATGCTGTTGTTACTGGTGCTGTTGCTGCTGTTGTTACTGGGCTGTTACTGGTGCTGTTACTGGTGCTGTTACTGATGCTGTTCCTTTGTTATTGCTGTTTTCTGCTGTTGTTACTGCTGTTGTTACTGCTGCTTTTACTGCTGCTGTTCGCTGTTGATACTGCTGCTGTTATTGCTATCTATTGTTCGCTGCTGTTAGTGTTGTTACTGCTGCTGTTAGTGTTGTTACTGCTGTTTAGTGTTTTACTGCGCTGTTAGTGCTGTTGTGTTGTTACTGCTGCTGTTGTGCTGTTAGTGTTGTTCTGCTGCTGTTACTGCTGCTGTTACTGCTGTTGTTACTGTGTTGTTACTATTTGCTTCTGTTACTGCTGTTACTGCTGTTGTTACTGCTGTTGTTACAGATATTGTTACTGTTATTGCTGTTACTGTCTTACTGCTACTATTACTGCTGTTGTTCTGCACTGTTTGTTACTGCTACTGCTGTTTTACTGTTACTGATTTTTACTGTTCTGATTTTGCTACTGATGCTGTTCCCTTTTGCCTGCGTTGTTACTGCATTTACTGTTGTTGTTATTGCTGCTGCTGTTCGGGGTTTACTGCTCTGCTGTTGTTACTGCTACCCTGCTATTACTGCTGTTGTTACTGTGCTGTTACTGCTACTGCTGTTGTTACTGCTACTGCTGCTGTTACTGCGGGGCTGTTACAGCAGCTGACTGATAAATTTTAAATTTCCTGCTAACATTACATGACAAACAACAGTCGGGAAGCAAAAATTTGGCACTTTTAAAAAGTCTAAAATATAGTTATGTAAAAGCAATATTGAAGTTTGACAATTCTGATGCCATTGTCTCGTCTTAGCCTGCCCGCCGCAGCATCAGCAGTGACGGGTGGCACCCTGCTGGTCACATCAGCGGTGACAGGTTCACTTCAACTGGCTGGTCACATCGCAATGACAGGTGTCATTTAACTGGCGGGTTTCAGGTGACGGTGCCACTTCAACTAGCTGGTCACATCAGCAGTGACGGTGCCACTTCAACTAGGTGTAAATCAGCGTGACGGTGCCACTTCAACTGCTGGTCACATCAGCAGTGACAGGTATTGCAAAGTTTACCTGCCTGGTCACATCGACAGTGACGTGTTCCCGGTTGACCTATCGGGTCCAGCAGTAACAGTTGCCACAGTTCACCAATCTGGTCACATTAGCGGACAGATGTCACACAGTTCACTAATCTGGTCACACCGCAATGTGGGGCATTACACAGTTCACTTTTCACACTGACGTGTCACATAATTTAGCACTGACATGTAATTTCAACTTTCTGGGTCCCTTAGCAATGCAGGTCACCGCCCCCGGCCGGGTCCCAGTTGCTGGCCTGATTGAACAGGCTGTTAGTCCCGCCGTTCGGTCCCCTTTTCACCAAACCCCAAATTTATCAGAAACTTTTGAGGAATCGCCGAGTTCCCTCTTCAGGCTAGAGATGTATCGGAGGTGAAAAATTTTGATATCCGCGGATGCGGAAATTTTTGGATTTTACTTATTTTGCGGATGCAGATGAGGATATTAGAAATTGTGAGGATGTTCCGTGGATGTGGATGCAGGTAAAAAATTTTGCGGATGTTCCGCGGATGTGGATGCGGATTAAGGAATTGTGAGGATTTCCGCGGATGTGGATGGAATTTTGCGGATATCTGTTTACAGTAAATGCGGGGGTTTGGGTGAAATTGTGCGAAAGTTCCGCGGATGCGGTATGAACATCACTACTTCAGGCATGAAGGGGGGGCGTTGAAAGTCTGGCCCCATTACACTTATTGAGTTATCTCTAAGTGTACTCATCGCTTCCGGGTTTTTTTGGAGGTATCCTGCTCCGTCTGCCAAACTTCTTGTGTTCTAAGAAGAAATTCAGGTGTGCAGGTTCGATACCAAGTCCTCCATTATCTTCCAGGTGAAGATTTCCTTTTTCCTTCATTCTCAGGAGGGTTGGTAAGTTTATCGGAAAAAAACGGTTTCCTGACCCCGGGTCTAATCAAAGATACCCGCCGCTGGAGCGGTCATCTGATCGAGGCCTTCCACTGGCCCCGGTACCTTTAAAAAAATTTTAGTTATGATTATACCCATTTTTTAAATTCAAGGGGACAGTTCTAGGGACTTAAAACCCCCCAGTTATTCTGGTGTTCGGTTTAGTTTTTACGAACTGTGAAATTTCTTACATTTTTAGCTCCCCAAATTTTTCCTTCAGTGAAGGGGCTCAATACACATCAATATTCCAGCCTAAGAGAACGAGGGCGTGAAATTATCAGTGGCTTGGCATCGCTTGTTTTTTCTATAGGAAATTTATTTTTTTTTGGCAGTATACCTATTAAAATTTTAGTTTTTTTGGGATTGCAGCGTGGCTGTGGGCCATCAAGTTGTGGAAAGCAAGAACAACACAGTGAGACCTTTCATTATTACATGATTCTCCTAAAAAAAGCTTTATAGTACAGAGAATAACCCTTTACAGTTATGTAAATAAGAAAACATGAGGGTTATGGTATTTTTTGTGAAACGTTTTAAATGCTTTATAACACTTCCGGTGAGGGGGGGTGGTGTCAGGTGTAAGGTAGACTCAGGTGGATTTCACCTGAGTTGAGAGGTGGTGTCAGGTGGGGAAAGGGAGACTCAGGGGAAGTATGCGCACCTGAGTTGAGAAAGGGGGTGTCAGGTGTATGGTAGACTCAGGTGAAGTATGCTGCACCTGGTTGAAGGGTGTCAGGTGGAAGGTAGACTCAGGTGAAATATGCTGCACCTGAGTTTGTGGTGTCGGTGAAGGTGACTCAGGTGAAAATTTCACCTGAGTTGAAGGGGGGTGCGGGGGGGAAGGTAGACTCAGGTGAAATATGCTGCACCTGAGTTGAGAAGTGGTGTCAGGGGAAGGAGCTCAGGTGAAGGCTGCACCTTTTTAAATGGTTTGAAAGGAAGGTAGACTCATGGGATACTGCACCTGAGTTGAAGGGGGGTGTCAGGTGGTGCTCAGGGGAACTGCACCTGAGTTAGAAAAAGGGCCCGGTGAAAGGAAGGTGACTCAGGTGAAGTATGCTGCACCTGAGGAGATTGTCAGGGTATGGTAGACTCAGGTGAAGTATTTCCTGGGTTTAAAGGTTGTCAGGTGTATGAGACTCAGGTGAAGTATACTGCACCTGGTTGAGAAAGGGGGTGTCAGGGTATGGGTAAATAGTTTCTGCCCTGGTTGAAGGTGGTGTGGTGTAAGGAAATAGACTCAGGGAAAAACACCTGAGTTGAAAATTGATCATTCCTTGTCTTTTGGGTTATCATGGATTATTAGCCTTCCTGGGGTTAAAAAAACCCTAGGGAGTCTTGCAATTAGTCTAGCAGCTAGGGTGATTTTTTATAGCCCTGTGGGGTGACAAACCCGTAAAAAATCCCACAACACCTGCAGAATGGGGGAAAACAGTTTAACCATGGAAAGGGTGCTCAACCTCTAATCAAGAGCCCTTCACAGCATGAAGGCCCAGTCCCCCTGAAGTTTATTAAGGTAAGACGGGTGCTGACGCCCTGGTGGAGCCCCCCGCCTTCTTGTTGGTAATTTTCCCTAGTGGGGCAAGACGCGGCCTGGCCCTTTTGGTGCGCTTTTTCCCCTTTAAAAACCCCTCTCTAGTTGCCAAACCAGAGGAAAAAAGGAAAGAAAGCTGATGGTGGCTCATGGTGGAATGGGTGCCTGAGACAAGCCAGAAGAACGGATGTGAAAGAAAAGGGAAGGACAGGTAGAGGGAAGGACAAGTACGGTAAAACCTTCACACCTTCTCCTGAATATAAGGGCCTGTGACAGTTTGGCAGGACTGATATATATTTTCAAAAAAAAACAGAGGGAAGTTGAATGACATCAGGGCCCTTTCCCTGTTGCAATAGTGAAAAAGGGAAAGGGGGTCAGCCCCGGTAGGTGTGTCTGGGGGGTTCCTACGGGGGAAAGGCGTAAGACATGGATGAAACGCGTCATGGGTTTCGGCTGTGTAGGCCCAAATTTTGTTGGGTTCTGACAACAACTGGAAAATGTTTCTTCTGGTTGGCTTTAAACTTTTAGTGCTGATATTTTTCCGAAAACTTTTTCCCTGGTGACAGGTTGTACTCACCTAGTTGTGGTTGCAGGGGTCGATTCACAGCTCCTGGCCCCGCCTTTCACTGGGTCACTACTAGTTCACTCTTTTATAGCATCATAAGTTATCATGTGCAAATTTTTATTAATGGTTTTTTTGGGAAATAACTGAGAATGTCACTTCTGATCAGAAATAAGTCAGTTTTTTTTTCTTTGATTATTCTAAGATAAATCAATTTAAATTTTTCTTATATGTGTCTATAACTTCAGTATTCTCCCCAAACCTTTTAAAAAAATTTGTATGTTATGAACTAAACTTGCAAAAAACTTACTTTACTTTTTTTGGACTGATTTTGGCTTTGGCCCCAGTTTTTTTTTTTTTTAAGAAATTAAAAAAAAATGAAAAATCTTTCCACGTGATAATTTTTGTGGTCACATGTGATTAGTTTTAACCTTTCCATTTGACTCTTGATATCAACTTCTTGTGGCTCCTAATTTAATATTTTTTTTTTTAGAGGGGGGGGGCTTCATTGAAAGATTTGCTTAGATTTGGGCTGTGTATGTCCTCATTTACTATTTTTTTTGAGATTATTATAATCATAAGTGATCACTAAAGCCGTACGGAGCTGCAGGGTAGGGCGTGCTAAAGGTTTAATATTTGATGGAGACCAGGAGGGTGGAGAGAAAAGAGGTAGAGTTAGTAAGGCTGGTGAGAAGTGCTAAAGGAAGATAATCAAAGTTTGTGTAATGAATCTTTGCTCTCAAAAGTCAAAAAGGGGGTCTGTGTCAAAGGCGGGGCCATCAGCGAATGTTAGAACGGTGACACGTCTGGGAAAATTCTGGGGCTGCTGGTAGACAGGACGTCTAATAGAATCGGGCAACGAAATTGGAATCTTTTAAATTCTCTCAGAGTGGAAGGGGCCCTCCCCATGAGATACCCATGAGTAAACGGGTGTCCCCAGTGCAAAGGAAGAAAACATACTTCATAGAATATAATTTGTTATGAATCAACTTAGACCAACATTGTTGCCAATGTTTGGGAAGCTGGGTAGAACTACAGAAAAATAGTCTGAAATGGGATACTCCTATATGAAACTTGGTCATGCACCGCTGACCGAGTAGCAGAGTTTGGCTGTTCGTTGCCCTCAACATCTGCCCGACCGGGGACCCAGAAAAAAAACAATTTCTTTTGTTGCTAGAAATGGGCACAACCAAAGCTGTATACGAAGAACTAAGGGATGAGGCAAATTTAAAATTTTTTGGTTAGCCTAAAAAAACAACTATAAAAAATGTTGAGGTGGCCTAGACGCAATGTTGAGGTAGGCTGGACGAAATTGTATAACCCTTGAGAATTGCATACAGTTCAGCTGTAAAAATGCTAGTTGATTCTAAAAAATGACCTTACCACAGTCTGCTGCAAACCCGACACCTCAGAGGATTTACAGCCATAAGTGAAAACTGAAACAGCATGAGAATAAGAGTAAGTGGTTAAAAAAAAAGGAGGAAGAAAGGGAAGATTTTGAGCTTTTCCCATGGCAGGGGGGGAAGAAGAGACAGAACTGTGGAACCTTCCAAGGAAAAAGAGAAAAAATTAGATGCTAGATGGGGAGTGAATATGAAAAAAGGGGCGGAGTAAACAGAGGCGATGATCAAATAATGAACCACTCCGTCCGTTACCATCCTGTATGTGGAAGGATCTGAAGGTCAGGGAAAATGGACAAAATATCGGAGGCAATGGGACACACGATCATTCACAGATGGAACATTCGCCTCTGCATTTAGGCTCTCGACGGGGGGAAAAAGGGACCTAGACACAAATGAAAGTAGGATCAAGTTTAGGGGCCGAAAGGTCGTAGGGGACTTGACGATCTGCCCTCAAAAAAGGTTAGCAAAGGTTTTAAGGAGGTTCAGCAAGTTGCTTTCAGGGGGGTAATGTGGGGTTTCCAGGACTCCCTCCGATCAAAAACAGGACTCAGGAATCTGACTGTATCACGTCCCGGCATCAGTGTTCACTGCTGGTGGAAAAATAGGGCAAGATTCATGGATGGGAATATTTGTATCGAGCTTCCATGAACAATGTTACATAGGTCATTCTCAAATTTTGTGTCCGTGTGATAGGTGGGGACGGTTCCTCTGATCTCAAAATTTAAAATCATTTTTAATACTCAGAAGAAGGTTGATATATTTTAAAGCAGTATGTTGATGCATTTGCCACTTTATTTTCTAAATGGTATAGTATAACTTTACTTTATTACATTAGTTTTGCCTTGATTTAAAAAAACTTTTTATCCAAAGGGAAGGGGGTTATCTTCCCCCCGCATGGATCGAAATTTTAAATGCCTAACATTATATAGGTGTTAAGTACCCTATGGTTTTAGCTTTTTCCTTCAATTAGAATAAACGCTTGAAATGGCATCAGTCTTCAATGGTTGAGCTTCGTTGAAATGACTGACACGTTTCATTGTTTTGGCTGTGTAGGTGAAAATTTTGTTGTTTTTTTGTGCAAACTGGGGGGAAAAATTTTTTCCCTGGGTAGAGGCATGGCTGGCAAAAAGCAGCAAGAGTTTGAAATAAAGGGAAAATCGGAGTGGGGCCGTCACAATCGGTTTCCACAGGGGTCAATGTTGGGCCCCTTGTTGTTCCAATTTACATAAACGACATAGATGGGGGAAAAAATATCGACTTTTAAAACAAATTTACTGATGACAAAAAATAGACCGTCCAATTCATTCTAATTAGAACATTAGGGGCACTCCCGGATGATTTGAATAGACTGATGCAGGGTCGGAGAAGTGGCAGAAGCAGTTTAATATAGACAAATGAAGAGTTCAAATTTTCAGGGAAAAAAATCATGCCACATAAACTAAATAATTTTAGATCTTAATATTTTTTGATTGGGAAAAAGGGTTTCGTAATTTGGAAACAGTAACCCAAAAACCAAGACAACAGTGCATGGGGTTAGTAATAAAAAAACCCCCGAATCCTTGGCTTCATATCGAGAAGTATAAATAACAGAAGTCCTCCCGGTTGTTCTTCAACCTATATCTTTGGTTGGCCTTTATTTAGATTATACACAGTTCTGGTCACCGTAAATGGATATAAAGTTTTGGAAAAAAGTACAAAGACAGGACTCGAACTTTTTTTCCCAAATTGGAAAAAATTTAGTTTCAGGAAGGATATGGGGAAAACATTGGTTTGGAAAAATTGTTGATGAAAAGATCCCCATTATGAGCACCAGAATGAAGACACCATCGATGTACCTCTGGCGGGAGCTGAAATGCTGTACCACATGTGTACAAAAGGTTTGGGGGAGCCCTCAAAGGCGTGCAACACCCTATAGCACTATACAATAGGGCTATTAAGGGGGAAACCCCCACCCCCCGTATTTATTTACTCCTTCATAAGTCAGTGATGGGTGTTGATAAGACCTGTGTCAAGACATTGTTCCTCATGAATATATGAATGAAATGATGGGAAACCACCAGCGTAATTCTACCCGGTAATTAATACTTGTTTCTCTCACTAGCACTCACTTCACGCACTGGTACATGAACTCAAAACACACACTCACTAAGGCACGTCAATAAATTAGAGTGCAAATGTTTGCAACAAGACTAGTCCCAGAGCTAAGGGGTATGTCCTACGAGGAGAGGGGAAAAGAAATCAACCTGACGACACTGGAGGACAGGAGAGATAGGGTGATAGATAACAACATATTAAAATACTGAGAAATGACAGTGTGGATAGGGGCAGAATGTTCTAGAGATGGGACACAGCAAAAAAGGGACACAACTGGAAGTTGAAGACTCAGATGAGTCACAGGGATGTTAGGAAACTTTTTCCCGGTCATGGAGTTGTCGGGAAGTGGAAAAATTTTGGGAGGGGTATAGAGGAGGCAGGATCCATACATATTTTTAAAGAAGAGGTATGATAAAGCTAATGGAGCGGGGAAAGAGGGACCTAGTAGCGACCAGCGAAAAAAGGGCCAGGAGTTTAAAAACGCCCCCTGCAACCACAGATAGGTGAGTCCAGAGATTCACTAGCAGGGGGCTCAGGGGGGGAAGCTACGGGTCATGGGGGGCTTCAACCCAAGGAAATCGATTGGGAGAACATAGAGCCACAGGGGGGCCAAAAAACGGGGGGGGCAAAAGATGATGGAGGTGGTCGGGAAAAACCTCTTGTACCAACACGAAAGGGGACATCCAAAAAGAGAGAGGAGTGGATAAACCCAGCAAGACGGGACCTAGTATTCACCTTAAAAAAAGGGATATTGAGGAATCACATATGAAAGCCCCCGGGGGAGTGATCATTTTTTTAAGTTTGAATACATAGTAGAGTTACAAGTGGAGGGGGATGCAGAAAGGGCCAGACGAATGAAACCCAAAACCCCAACAAAAAAGGGGACTACATAGGCATGAAGAACTTCCTGCAAAAGAGTTCAGGGGGACGGGGAAAAGCTGGCAGGAAGTCAAAAACCAGATGATGGAATTTTGACAATAATATGCAAGGAATCTGGGGGAGGGTTTGTCCCCGGGGTAACATGAATAACAAAAACCCAGGATGACCCCGTGGTTCCCCAAAGGTGCAGGGAAGCCAAAACCAAGTGTGCTAGGGAAGGGAAAAGAAAGTATAAAAGGCAAAGGACCCAGGAGAATAAGGAGAGCAGTCGTAGAGCCAGAAATGAATATGCACAGGTGGGAGGCCCAAAGACAATACGAAAATGACATGAAAAAGCCAAATCTGACCCAAAGCTGTTGTACAGCCACATCAGGGGGAAAACAACAGTAAAGGCCCCAGGTAATCGGGCTGAGGGAGGGAAGGAGGAAGGCCCAAAAATGACCGCGAAGTGTGGGGGAAAGCTCAACATGAGATTAAAAGAAGTGTTCACAGAGGAGACAGGGGCCCCCAGAAAGGGGGGGAGGGGGGGGACCCATCAGGTGTTGGACACAATACATAAAACCCAAAAGAAATGAAGAGGCTGCAAATGAGCTAGACCCCCAAAGGTAATGGGGCCAGATAACATCTTCCATGTGTCCTGAGAGGGGGGAGCAGAGAGGTGCTATTTTACCACTAACAACAATTTTTTAACACAACTATCGAAACAGGGCGACTCCCTAAGCAAAAACAGCAAATGTAGCCCCAAATTATTAAAAGACAAAAATTTTAAACTAAAAAACCATGCCATTTGAATGTATAAAAAAGGTATGGAAATAATCAAAAGAGTTAGGGGCAAAAAAAGGAATGAGCTTAAAAAACAAAAAGCAGGGTTTTTAGGAGGGGAAATCCGAAAACCAAAACCCCAAAGGGTTCATGACAGGGTGACGGCAGTAAGACAAGAGAGAGAGGGGTGGGTAGATTGCATTTTCTTGGACTGAAAGGGTTTGACACATTTCCCACCAAGAGATTAGTGCAAAAGCTGGAGAACCAGGGAGGGGATAACAGGGGCACTCAATGGATCAGGGGAAAACCTGTCAGGAAGGAAAAATTTAGTCATGGTATGTTGCGGGTGTCCCGAGGGGGGCGCCGTAACGAGGGGGGGTGCCACAGGGATCAATCCTAGGACTGGGTGTTTCTGGGGATTTTTGAACGTGACGGAAGGAATAGTCTCCAAATGTCCCGTTTTCCTTTTTTGATGTGAAGTTATGAGAAGGGAAATTAATCGGGCGAGGACCAGGCAGAACTACAGAGGATCTGGATAGGCTTTTCACTGGTCCAGCAATTGGCTCCTACCCAAACCCCCCCAAAAGCAAAGTCATGAAGATTGGGGAAGGACAAAAAAAGACCACAGATGGGGGTCAGTCTAGGAGGCCAGAAAATACAAACCTCACTCAAGGAAAAAGGGTCTTGGGGTGAGTATAACACCAGGCACATCTCCTGGGGGGCACATCAACCCAAAAAACTGTGCAGCATACGGACGCCTGGCAAACCTAAGAACAGCATTCCGACATCTCATTGAGTAATTCAGGACCCCGGCACTGTTTTACGTTAGGCCCATACTGGGTAAAGCAGCGCCAGTTTGGGAAACCCCCCAAACCAACATGTAAGGAAACTAAAAAAGTGCAAAGGTTTGCACAAGACTAGTCCGGAACTAAGGGGGATGTTTCAAAAAGGTTGGGGAAAACGACCTGACACCTGGAAGACAGGAGAGATAGAGGGGAAAATAACAAAAAAATAAAATACTGAGAGGAAAACAACAAGGAGACAAGACAGAAAATTTTCCCGAGATGGGACACAGCAAAAAAGGGGTCACAGTTGGAAGTTGAAGACTCAGATGAATCACAGGGATGTTAGGAAGTATTTCTTCGTCCGGGGGTTGTCAGAAAGTGGGAAAAGTCTGGGGAAATGATGTAGTGGAAGGGGGATCCAAAACATAGCTTTAAGGAGAGGGATGATAAAGCTCATGGAGCGGGTATAGTGAAAGTAGGGCCAGTGAGGAGGCGGGGGGCCCGGAGCTGTGACTCAACCCCCGCAACCACAACTAGGGGGAGTACACACTACAAACATACAACTGTGACGGGGCCACACTGTCTTCCCATTATCATTGCCAGAAAGTCTGCTGTGATGGATGCAAACGTCACATGTCACTTTCATTGCAACTCTCCATTTTAACACAATAATAACAAAATTTTTATAAACCCTTTTTTAGAATATACGACAGACTCCTATGAGTTATAATATATCATTTTTAAATCAACAGGTCAATATCATGGTCTAGAGCTGAGAAATGATATTAAAAACCTACAAATTTATGGATATAAATAAAAAAATTCAGTGGCTACATATTGCAATTTAGATATTTTCCCATTCAACTTATTCTAAATCTGCAGTAATATTAATAAGTTGTTCAATCATAATAAACAAAAAATCAAGTAAATTTTTCTTCACTCAGGAGCAAGAAATAAAACTTCAGTGACAAAGTAATCATTGTTCACTCTCTAGTGCAACTAACAAAGTAATCATTGTTTACTCTCTAGTGCAACTAACAAAGTAATCATTGTTCACCCCTCTAGTGCAACTAACAAAGTAATCATTGTTCACCCCTAGTAACTAACAAAGTAATCATTGTTCACCCCTAGGGAACTAACAAAGTAATCATTCTTCACTCTTTAGTGCAACTAACAAAATAATCATTCTTCCTTTTTCTAGTGCAACTAACAAAGTAATCATTGTTCACTCTCTAGTGCAACTAACAAAGAATCAT
>WNWK01028979.1:0-24840 GCA_009830355.1 Cherax destructor | reverse complement strand
TTTCAGTCTTTACAAATGAATTATTTTTTTTTTTTATTCACAAAAGAATTTTTATTCAAACCAAATAATGGAAGATTTACTGTTATGAATATTGTAATAATTGTAAAAATAATATCACCACATTTGTGAACGTATTTAGACCCACACTGGTGCGTATTAGATGGGAGGCATTTGTTTACTCTTTGAACACGAAAAATTTTAAAATTTTCCCCCTTTTTAGCTCATTTTAAAAATTTTCCCATACAAAAACCAATCAAAATTATCTCTTTTCTGTAAAACTTCCATTCATCAAATGAGCCCAAAGAAATCACAAATAAATAAAAAAATTATAAAAAAAAAAACACTGCAAAGTCGCTTTTTAATAAAATTGGATTCAGTTTTTTTTTTCATTATGCACTGTGCTGCAGGATTTGTTTTATGTAGTGCACACTTACCACAAAGATGTATTCCCCTCATATCTAGGCCCAAATTTACCGCACAGCTTATCTGAGTGAGCTGAGCTCATGACGTAGAACTACGGTTTAGACCCTGAACTCAAAGCCGCAGAACTACGGCATGGACCCTAAAAGGGTTAAACACTTGATGTGGCTCATAGCCACCCTCAGTAGGACTCCCCACTGACTCAATAGTTTAACCACCGCGGCGACCGTGCTCAAAATTTTTTCCCTCCAGCCGAACCGTGTAATATCAGTTTTACGTCGTGTTAGATAAGAATGTGCCGCAATTCTTCAATCGTGCAATACCCATAACGTGCAACATAAATTCGTGGTAAATGAGGGTCTACTACAGACTACAGTACTTCAAATATTAGCCATGATGACTGCTCTTGTGAGGACTGCATCTTCATGCTTCACATGATCAGAGAACAGTGTGCCTGTCTTGTTATTAATGAAGGTCGCAGAATTCAGTCTCACTATTTCTGCCCTGAATGACCCACACAGTCACTAAAAAGCTTTTCTTTGCAAATGGCAGATCAATGGAATAGTTTTTTGAGAAGAGTTAGCAAGTGCTACAACCACATGAAGCTTTAAAAACTTTATAATGGATAAAATACTGAAGATTAGACACCACAAGCTTTGTTTTGCCCTGAAACTACAAATACTTAATCACTGTTAAGATAATCGTGGGTTTAGTGCTTCACATAAATATATGTTTAAAGTTTTAATACCTCGTTTGCCTGGTCCTGACGCTCTCTTGTTCGTGGCGCCGTGGTGCCGCCGGTGTCAAGTAGTCAGGTGAAAAGTCATCTTCTTCACCCATAGAAAGTCATCATCATCATTTTCACGCTTTTTAAGGCCTGGATCATTTTCTCGTACCTTAAATTTAATAACTTTTATACTACTAGAACCACTTAGGATGATAAATATATAATTTTATTATTTATTAGTGCAATGTGAATACTGAATAAATTTTAAATTTCCATACAATACTAGTATAATACAGTAGACCGTCATTTAGCACGGTAGTTACGTTCCCGAAAACATTGTGTTAGGTAAAATCGTGTTAGATAATTAGAAGAACTTATGGGAAAAAGGGTTACGGGCCTGGGAGTCCCCAAAAAGCCAAACAAGTTTTTTTGACCAACAGATCTTGCAAAAATTGAAGGTGAATATGCAATTGTAGTTCATTGTCATGATATATTACTGCTTTTAAACCCTTTTAGGGTTATTGACGTACTCAGTACGGCTTACGCACTGGGGTTATTGACGACTAGTACGCATAAATTCTAGCGCTTCAAATCAAGGGGAGAGAGCTGGTAAGCCTGCATGTGTTAGAATGGGTCTATGTGGTAAGTGTGTGCAGTAGGAAAAATCTATACACCTGCACTTGCATTGTGGGAGTGGTAACCAGTGAGCCTTTTTCACCAAGCCATGTGGTAGGAATACCTCACTACGGCAGTGTGAGTGGTAGGGAAGGCAGTGGGAGGAGTGGGGAAGGCAGTGGGGAAGTGGGAAGGCAGTGGGGAAGACAGTGGGGTGGGTGGGGAAGACAGTGGGGGAAGGCAGTGGGGAGTGGGGAAGACAGTGGGGAGTGGGAAGACAGTGGGGAGTGGGGAAGACAGTGGGGGGAGTGGGGAAGACAGTGGGGGAGGGGAAGACAGTGGGGGTGGGGAAGACAGTGGGGTGGGTGGGGAAGACAGTGGGGGAGTGGGGAAGACAGTGGGGGGGGTGGGGAAGGCAGTGGGAAAGGCAATGGGTGGAGTGGGGGAAGACAGTGGGGTGGGTGGGAAGGCAGTGGGGGAGTGGGGAAGACAGTGGGGTGGGTGGGGAAGACAGTTGTGTGGGTGGGGAAGACAGTGGGGGAAGGCTAGCTGGCTGGCTGGCAGGCAGGCAGGCAGGCTGGCAGGCAGGCAGGCAGGCAGGCAGGTAGGCAGGCAGGCAGGCTGGCTGGCCGGCTGGCTGACCAGCTGGCTGGCTAGCTAGCTGGCTCTGTAACACATGTACACAAATACAAAGTGTAAATGACCTAGGATAAATACATAGTTAAATAAAATAGGATAAATACATAGTGTAAATTACCTAGGATAATCCAAAAATCCAGACTGACAAATAATATATCAGGACTCAGATGTGGCAGTGTTGGTTCAATAGTGACTGTCTCTGAGACAGAGAGAGACAGAAGAGAGACAAACAGACAGGCAGATAAAACAGTGAAAACAAATAAAGGGAAGGCAATGTACACTCATTTGTCAAATGTTATCACTCTGATAAGAGGAGGCTAACCCGTCACCCTTGGCTGGCTGGCAGGGAGACAGGAAGGGAGGCAGGGAGGCAGGCAGGCAGGAAAGGCAGGGTACCCACATCAAATGTCAAAACTAATTAGTTTAGCTAATAATAATAAGATAAGAGGACCCTCACCCCTCATCAATGTCACTTGTAATTAGATTACTGATAAGACTGACACACTTACCACCATGCCTCAACAATAATAATAATTATTATTTTATTATTATTATTGTATTTTCCCTGCCAGTCAGTCAGTCAGCCAGCCGGCTAGCTGGTCAGCCAGCAAGCCAGCCGGCTAGCTGGTCAGTCAGCAAGCCAGCCAGCTGGCCATCCATGCAACCAGCTGTTCAGCCAGCCAGCTGTTCAGTCAGCCAGCTGGTCAGCCAGCCAGCTGGTCAGCTGGTCAGCCAGCCAGCTGGTCAGCTAGCCAGCCAGCCAGCTGGTCAGCTAGCCAGCCAGCCAGCTGGTCAGCTAGCCAGCCAGTCAGCTGGTCAGCTAGCCAGCCAGTCAGCTGGTCAGCTAGCCAGCCAGTCAGCTAGCCAGCCAGCTGGTCAGCCAGCAAGCCAGCCAGCCGGCTGGCCATCCATTCAGCCAGCTGGTCAGCTAGCCAGCCAGCCAGCCAACTGGTCACCCATAGCCAGCCAGCCAGCCAACTGGTCAGCTAGCCAGCCAGCCAGCCAACTGGTCAGCTAGCCAGCCAACTGGTCAGCAAGCCAGCCAGCCAGACAGCCAGCCAGCCAGACGGCCAGCCAGCCAGTTGGTCAGGTAGCCAGCCAGCCAGTTGGTCAGCTAGCCAGCCAGCCAGCCAACTGGTCAGCTAGCCAGTCACCCAGCCAACTTGGTCAGCAAGCCAGCCAGTCGGCTGGCCATCCATCCAGCCAGCTGGTCAGCTAGCCAGCCAGCTGGTCAGCTAGCCAGCCATCTGGTCAGCTAGCCAGCCAGCTGGTCAGCCAGTCAGCCAGCAGTTATTGTGTAGTATAAAAGGAGTGTATATATACAAAATATGGTTTATATTGGTCTCACAGGACATAAAAGTTACTTGACAAAATAAAATGTTAAAAAATAAAAGAAAAAAGTATAAAAAAAATAAATAAACTATTACCAGGTGACAGGCAGTCGGCGATGTTGCCGTAAGCGGTTCCATTTTGGTCAACTTCAATCCTCTATATCTCCGTAAGTATTGATCACAAAAATGTATTTTTAGCCTATTAGATTTAGAAAAAACTATCATTTCATAAGAAAAAGATTTTTTTTTTTTTTTGAAATTCATGGACCCTGAGAACAAGTTTCGGAGACCCCCCTTGGACCCTGAAAGGGTTAAGACTACAAATGCAATAGAAATAATAGTATTTCTTACCCTAAATTGTGGGTAATGGTGTTTGTGGATGATTGATAAGAGAGTGGATATGCATGGTGTGGCCCTACTGGGCTGAGGTGGATGGTTGTTGGTTGTCGGCAGAAGTGGATGGTAGAGGTTCTGGTACTAAAGTCGATGGTTGTATTGAAGTGTGCAAAATGCTGTAATAGATCTCTGGGCTCTTTTACCCTGCAGTACATTATACAGCTGATGGTAAGGCATCATCAGCTGGTCTAGACCCAGTTTCAAAGCACTGCTTCTAGATTTGTTATTGGATAATTATACTATTACTATCAATAAATAATATTTACCTATCATATTTATTCCAGGATAATATTAGGTATAACATAAATAATGTAGAAGCATGATAAAGATGCATAAATTAATAAAAACTGACATATAGAGAGGTATTGAAGGGTGGGCGGGGCTATGAGAGAGGGAGAAGGTGGAGCAGTGTCTCAGTTGCTCATGGACCACCATGGCATGAGGACATGTTAGCTCACGGCACTATAAAGTATTGTAAAATAATACTATTACTATCAATAAAGGTTATCTACATATCATATTTATTCCAGAATAATATTAGGTATAGCATAAATAATGTAGAACATAATAAAGATTCACAAATTAATAAAAACTGATATTATATAATAATAATAATAATAATATTTTTATTTCTATGCATGTTACAAGTGTACAATGTTATTGGTAGATACAATTATAAAACTGTAATGCAAGGAGAGCCACTGGCATGCCATGGCATTAGGGGCAGTTTATTCTAGAGACTTATTCACTAAGTACTTAATGCTAAAGAAATTGATTGAGTTTATTCTAGTTCTGTATTATTTAAATTGATTGAGTTTATTCTAGTTCTGTATTATTTAAATTATAATATGGTTATACATACTATTAAAAGACAATACAAGAGAAATTGGTTGAGTTTAATCTAGTTGTATAATTTATTTCAAGTTACAGTATGTTGATGCTATACTAGTATAATAACAATACTAGAATTTTTTTTAGAGTTTCTTCTAGATATAGAGGTATTGAAGGGTAGGCAGGGCTATGAGAGGGAGAAGGCGCTAGCAGTCTCTCTCAGCGTTAGTTACTCATGGACCACCATGGCGTGTGGAGGTGTGAGCTCACTGCACTATAAAATATTTTATAATAATAATTATTATTACTATCAATAAGTTATCTACCTATCATATTTATTCCAGAATAATATTAGGTATAACATAAATAACGTAGCAGCATGATAAAGACGCCTAAAATAAAAAAAAGGCACAATACCATGACTGGAACAATACACACACAACCCGCACATATAAAAAGAGGAGCTTACGACGACGTTCGGTCCTACTTGGACCATTTACAAAGTCACACTAACACAAAGGACAGGTAGGAGGGTATTTATAGGCAGGCAGACAGGGAAATGCACCTTTCCTAGAATATGACTGACTCCACTACTACTACTACCTCCATTATTACCCTCCACCACTTTCTTGTGCCCTTCCCTGTCTGCCTGCCTATAAACACCCCTTCTACCTGTCCTTTGTGTTAGTGTGACTGTAAATGGTCCAAGTCGGACCGAAACGCGTCGTAAGCTCCTCTCTTTTATATGTGCGAGTTGTATGTGTAAAGATGCCTAAATTCAGTCAGTAAGTCAGTCAAGTCATTCAATAAGTCAGTCAAGCCATTCAGTAAGTCAGTCAAGCCATTCAGTAAGTCAGTCAAGCCATTCAGTAAGTCAGTCAAGCCATTCAGTAAGTCAGTCAAGTCATTCAGTAAGTCAGTCAAGTCATTCAGTAAGTCAGTCAAGTCATTCAGTAAGTCAGTCAAGCCCTTCAGTAAGTCAGTCAAGTCATTCAGTAAGTCAGTCAAGTCATTCAGTAAGTCAGTCAAGTCATTCAGTAAGTCAGTCACTTGCAGGAACACTTGTATGAACACACGTATGAACCAAACTGAACGCTGGGAGGGTTGTGTGGGTGGGTGAGGATGGCGGGGATAGCAGTAGGTCTCCCCACTGACTCAATGATTTAACTCACCGCTCAAAAATTTTCCCTCCCGCGAACCGTGTAAAGTTAATTTTACGTCGTGTTAGATAAAAATGTGCCGTAATTCTTCAATCATGCAATACCCAAATCGTGCCACATAAACTTGTGCTAAATGACGGTCTACTGTACTTATTAAAGGTATGTGTACTATATCTTGTGTATGATAAGACATTATGGGACACATTTGAAATTATGACAGTTTTCCAAAGTTGCTGAACAGTTTTGATGAAAATTTATTACCTTCCACAGTGCTATTAGGTTTATTAAAAACAAAATTTTATTCCTCTGATTATATATTCATAATAATAACCAATGAACATTTAAGTATAAAATGAAAACTCCTTAAGTCCAGCTCTTACATTTTTATACATTGAATGCATTTCTATGTAAGAGTCCTGGTGGCCCTCTTAGACTGCCACTCTCCCTGGTAGTTCTGTACTAGATTTGAGAATTTCATGGATCATTAGAGGGCACTGATCACAGGTAATGACATGTGACCAGAGGCCTAAACTGAGTGCAGCAGAGTGAGATCAATCCTGCTAGAGCCTAGAGGTGAATATTGGTGTGAATGAAATAGGATAAGTTTCTAGTGAATCACCAATCTCCTAATGTACAAATATTTTTTTAATTTTTAAAATAATTTATTATAGACTTCTCATTTGTCTACGTGCCCGCCTCATCATTGAAATCAATAATGGAGCCAAAGAGATTTACTTATTACACTAGAAGTCAATGAAAATGTGCAAGAAGATATAAACAGGGTTTACCAGTGGGCAGTGAAGAACAACATGATATTCAATAATAAGTTTCAGTGGGGAGAAATAAATGGGATTAAGTCAGGAGTATCTGAGAGAGTTAGAGCTAAGGAAGGGGTAGCAATAATGTTGAAGGATCAGTTATGGAAGGAAAAGAGGGAATATAAATGTGTAAATTCAAGGATTATGTGGATTAAAATAAGGGTCGGATGCGAAAAGTGGGTCATAATAAGCGTGTATGCACCTGGAGAAGAGAGGAGGTAGAGGAGAGAGAGATTTTGGGAGATGTTAAGCGAATGTATAGGAACTTTTGAACCAAATGAGAGAGTAATTGTGGTAGGGGACCTAAATGCTAAAGTGGAGAAACATGCAGAGAGGGTGTAGTAGGTAAGTTTGGGGTGCCAGGTGTAAATGATAATGGGAGCCCTTTGATTGAACTTTGTATAGAAAGGGGTTTAGTTATAGGTAATACATATTTTAAGAAAAAGAGGATAAATAAGTATACAAGATATGATGTAGGGATAATGACAGTAGTTTGTTGGACTATGTATTGGTAGATAAAAGACTGTTGAGTAGACTTCAGGATGTACATGTTTATAGAGGGGCTACAGATATATCAGATCACTTTTTTAGTTATAGCTACAGTGGGAGTAAAAGGTAGATGGGATACAAGGAAAATAGAATCAGTAAGTAAAGAGAGGTGAAGGTTTATAAACTAAAAGAGGAGGCAGTTAGGGTAAGATATAAACAACTATTGGAGGATAGATGGGCTAGTGAGAGTGTAGGCAATGGGGTCGAAAATGTATGGGGTAGATTTAAAATGTAGTGTTAGAGTGTTCAGCAGAAGTTTGTGGTTACAGGCGAGTGGGTGCGGGAGGGAAGAGGAGCGATTGGTGGAATGATGATGTAAAGAGAGTAGTAAGGGAGAAAAAGTTAGCATATGAGAGGTTTTTACAAAGTAGAAGTGATGCAAGGAGGGAAGAGTATATGGAGAGAAAAAGAGAGGTTAAAAGAGTGGTGAAGCAATGTAAAAAGAGAGCAGATGAGAGTGGGTGAGATGTTATCAGCAAATTTTGTTGAAAATAAGAAAAGTTTTGGAATGAGATTAATAAGTTGAGGAAGCCTAGAGAACAAATGGATTTGACAGTTAAAAATAGGAGAGGAGAGTTATTAAATGGAGAGTTAGAGGTATCGGGAAGATGGAGAGAATATTTTGAGGATTTGTTAAATGTTGATGAAGACAGGGAAGCTGTGATTTCGTGTGTAGGGCAAGGAGGAATAACATCTTGTAGGAGTGTGGAAGAGCCAGTTGTGGGTGTAGGGGAAGTTCGTGAGGCAGTGGGTAGAATGAAAGGGGGTAAGGCAGCTGGGATTGATGGGATAAAGATAGAAATGTTAAAAGCAGGTGGGGATATAATTTTGGAGTGGTTGGTGCTATTATTTAATAAATGTATGGAAGAGGGTAAGGTACCTAGGGATTGGCAGAGAGCGTGTATTGTTCCTTTGTATAAAGGCAAAGGGGACAAAAGAGAGTGCAAAAATTATAGGGGAATAAGTCTGTTAGTGTACCTGGTAAAGTGTATGGTAGAGTTATTATTGGAAGAATTAAGAGTAAGACAGAAAGCAGGATAGCAGATGAACAAGGGGCTTTAGGAAAGGTAGGGGTGTGTAGACCAAGTGTTTACAGTGAAACATATAGGTGAACAGTATTTGGATAAGGGTAAAGATGTTTTTGTGGCATTTATGGATTTGGAAAAGGCGTATGATAGGGTAGATAGGGGGCAATGTGGCAGATGTTGCAGGTGTATGGAATAGGAGGAAGGTTACTGAAAGCAGTGAAGAGTTTTTATGAGGATAGTGAGGCTCAGGTTAGAGTGTGTAGGAGGGAAGGGGACTATTTCCCAGTAAAAGTGGGCCTTAGACAAGGATGTGATGTCACCGTGGTTGTTCAATATATTTATAGATGGGGTTGTAAGAGAAGTGAATGCGAGGGTCTTGGCAAGAGGTGTTGGGCTAAAAGATAAAGAAGCAAATACAAAGTGGAGTTGTCACAGTTGCTTTTGCTGATGACACTGTGCTTTGGGAGATTCTGAAGAGAAGCTGCAGAGGTTGGTGGATGAATTTGGTAGGGTGTGTAAAAGAAGAAAATTGAAAGTGAATATAGGAAAGAGTAAGGTGATGAGGATAACAAAAGAATAGGTGACGAAAGATTGGATATCAGATTGGAGGGAGAGAGTATGGAGGAGGTGAATGTATTCAGATATTTGGGAGTGGACATGTCGGCGGATGGGTCTATGAAGGATGAGGTGAATCATAGAATTGATGAGGGGAAAAGGGTGGAGTGGAGCACTGGAGTCTGTGGAGACAAAGAACCTTGTCTATGGAAGTAAAGAGGGAATGTATGAGAGATAGTTATACCAACGCTCTTATATGGGTGTGAAGCATGGGTGATGAATGTTGCAACGAGGAGAAGGCTGGAGGCAGTGGAGATGTCATGTCTGAGGTCAATGTGTGGTGTGAATATAATGCAGAGAATTCGGAGTTTGGAAATTAGGAGGAGGTGCGGGATTACCAAAACGATTGTCCAGAGAGCTGAGGAGGGGTTGTTGAGGTGGTTTGGACATGTAGAGAGAATGGAACGAGACAGAGTGACTTCGAGAGTGTATAAATCTGTAGTGGAGGGAAGGCGGGTAGGGGTCGGCCTAGGAAAGGTTGGAGGGAGGGGGTAAAGAAAGTTTTGTGTGCGAGGGGCTTAGACTTCCAGCAAGCATGTGTGAGCGTATTTGATAGGAGTGAATGGAGGCATATGGTTTTTAATACTTGACGTGCTGTTGGAGTGTGAGCAAAGTAACATTTATGAAGGGATTCAGGGAAACCGGCAGGCCGGACTTGAGTTCTGGAGATGGGAAGTACAGTGCCGGCACTCTGAAGGAGGGGTGTTAATGTTGCAGTTTTATAACTGTAGTGTAAAGCACCCTTCTGGCAAGACAGTGATGGAGTGAATGATGATGAAAGTTTTTCTTTTTCGGGCCACCCTGCCTTGGTGGGAATCGGCCGATGTGTTAATAATAAAAAAAAAAAATAAGTTCCAGCTGCTGAGGTATGGAAAGAATGAAGAACTCAAAAGGAACACTCTATACAAAACTCGAGAAGATCATGAAATAGAATGAAAGGAGCATGTGAAAGACCTGGGAGCAATTATGACAGCTGACCTTTCTTTCAAAGAACCTAATAAGACCAAAGTCACAACAGCTAAGATGACAGGGTAGATAAAGGAAACTTTCAAAACAAGGGAAATAGTGCCAATGGAGATAATTTTCAAATCACTTGTGCTCTCTCATTTGGAATACTGCTCAGTGTTCATGGCTCCATTCAAGGCAAGAGAGATATTGGAGCTGGAACAGATAAAGCGATCATTTACAGCCTACAGAGAGCCAATAAAGCATTGAAATTACTAGGAATGCCTTAAAGTCCTAAATATGATCTCACTGGAGCAGATGAGTGAGGGAGAGAGAAATACATGATAATATATATATATAAGGGAACACAATATCAACATCCAAGGCCCCCGACTACTCAACACCTCACCAGAAGATATCAGAAATATTGCTGAACAAGTGTAGAAGTCCTAGGTAGTAGGTTGGTAGACAGCAACCACCCAGGGAGGTACTACCGTCCTGCCAAGTGAGTGTAAAACGAAAGCCTGTAATTGTTTTACATGATGGTAGGATTGCTGGTGTCTTTTTTCTGTCTCATAAACATGCAAGATTTCAGGTATGTCTTGTTACTTCTACTTACACTTAGGTCACACTACACATTCATGTACAAGCATATCTACCCCTCTGGGTTTTCTTCTATTTTCTTACTAGTTCTTGTTCTTATTTCCTCTTATCTCCATGGGGAAGTGGAACAGAATTCTTCCTCTGTAAGCCATGCGTGTCGTAAGAGTCGACTAAAATGCCGGGGAGCAAGGGCTAGTAACCCCTTCTCCTGTATACAGTACTAAAGTTAAAAAGAGAAACTTTTGTTTTTCTCTTTGGGCCACCCTGCCTTGGTGGGAGGGGGCCGATTTGTTGAAAGAAGAAGTGTAGAAGTAAGTCTTCAAGAGGAAACTGGATAAGTATCTTCACCATGTGCCAGATCAACCAGGCTGTGATAGATATGTGGGTCAATGGGCCACCAGCAGCAACACCCTGGTTGACCAGGCAAGCACCAGATGAGCCTGGCCCAAGGCTGGGCTCTGGGAGTAGAAAAACTCTCAGAATTTATCAAAGGAATGTATACGTATATCAAAATTTGGTTTTGTTCAATTTTTTAAATGCTGCAACCTTATTTCTATCAGTATTGTAATTCGCTAAGAGCAGTAAAATTTGCTCTTATACGATCACCCAAGAGTAGATCTACTTGATTGTTTAACCCTTTCAGGATCGAGAGGCCCTCAAATTTCAAACGATGCCAATTTCAAAATGGGGTCCAGAATAAACAAGGCAGACATTCCTGGCACTAAAATAACATCTCTGTTCATTAGTTACGTCTCAAGGCATCTCTTACATTACTTTTGCTTTCCATTTTGAATTTTTATTCTAACAAAAAATAGAAGATTTACTGTTATGTATACAACTGCATCATTGTAAAAACGTTATAAATAATATCACCGCACTTGTGAAAAATATTAGACTCACCAGTTGACGTGTTTTGGGACGCGTGGCATGATTTGTTTACTCTTGAACATCTTCAAAAATCGAACATTTTTGCTACTTTGAGCTCAATTTCAAGGTACAGTGGACCCCCGTAAATCGGCCGTAATCCGTTTCAGGAGCCAGGCCTAAAATCAAATTGGCCGATATCTGAACCATTATTTCCCATAAGGAATAATGTAAATACAATTAATCCGTTCCAGACACCCAAAATATTCACAAAAAATACATTTTTTAAAGATTAACTATAGTTTTACATACACAAAACACATAATAAATTTACATTTAAAATAACATTTACTTACCTTTATTGAAGGGACTTGCTGGCATCTGGAAGATAGGGAGGAGGAGTGAGGGAGGGCTTAGTGTTTGGAAGGGATATCCCCCTCCAAAAGGACTTCAGGTAACAAGTCCCTCTCTGGGGTTACTTCCCTTCTTTGTCTTTTAATGCCACTAAGACCAGTTTGAGAGTCACTGGACCCTTATCTCACAAAATAACTGTCCACAGTCCTCTGTTTCTGGCGCCTTTTTAACATGTTCCTGAAGTGCAATACGTATGGCTCTGTCACTGAACTTGTTGCAGAGATGGCTTATTTCAGCTTGCTCAGGGTGGTATTTTTCAACAAAACTTTGCACATCATTCCATTTTGAACAAATCTCATTAATCTCTGAAGAAGGCACCTCCAGTCTATCTTCCTCCTCCTGTGAATCAATTTCCTCTACTCTGGTCTGATGTTGTTCCAGATGAAGCTCTTGCAGCTCTTCAGTGGTTAGCTCTACCCTGTGGTCCTCCACCAACTCTTCCACATCCTCGCAACTCACCTCCAACCCCAGGGACTTGCCCAATGCCACAATACCTTCCACAACAGGCAGAGGGTTGTCAGGGTCAGCCTCAAACCCTTCAAAATCCCTCTGTTCGACACAACTTGGTCACAATTGTCTCCAAGCAGAGTTCAAAGTCCTGGAAGTCAATCCCTCCCAAGCCTTACCTATAAGGCTTATGCAATGGAGGATACTGAAGTGATTCCTCCAGAACTCTCTTAGGGTCAATTCATGTCTGAGGTCATTTCAAAGCACTTTTGAAACACTGCTTCTGTGTAGTTTTTTGAAGTTAGAAATGACCTGCTGGTCCATGGGCTGGATGAGAGGAGTGGTGTTAGGAGGCAAGAACTTCACTGTGATGAAACTGAACTCATCAGACAAAAAGTCTGTCAAGTTGTGAGGATGAGCAGGAGCATTGTCCAGTACCAGGAGGCACTTGAGTCCCAATTTCATTCCCTGTAGGTATTTTTTCACACTGGGGCCAAACACTTCATTGAACCATTCCAGGAAAATTTGCTTCATGACCCATGCCTTAGTGTTAGCCTTCCAAAACACACACAATTTACTCTTGGTGACATTGTGTTTCTTGAACACTCTGGGATTTTCAGTGATACACCAGTAAAGGCTTCACTTTAAAATCCCCACTAGCATTACTACACAACATGAGAGTTAGCCTGTCTTTCATAGGCTTGTGACCTGGCAGTGCCTTTTCCTCCTGAGTAATGTAGGTCCTCTTTGGTATTTTCTTCCAACAAGTGTTTAACACTTGTTGGAAGTGTTTAACACTTGTTGGAAGTGTTTAACACTTGTTGGAAGTGTTTAACACTTGTTGGGGTTTGAATTTTTCAGTGTCTACAAACCCCTTAAATTCAGTCACAAACTTTTCAGTAGCACGTTTGTCTGAATTGGCTGCCTCACAATGCCTTACAACACTGCGTATGCCACTACGCTTCCTAAATCTGTCAAACCAGGCTTTGCTGGCCTTAAAATCACTCACATCAACACTGGTTCCAGGCATTTTCTTGACAAGATCTGTGTGCAACTGCCTTGCCTTTTCTCAAATTATCGCCATGGAAACACTATCACCAGCTATCTGTTTTTCGTTGATCCACACCACCAACAACTTCTCAACCTCATCCACTGTTTTTGATCTAGTTTTGGCAAACATGTTAACATCGGCAATGCCACTTCCTCACACTCATCACACTCAGTCTGCATCTCTCTCTCGTTGAGTAAGGAATACTCTGCATGTTCATCCATTCATTTTGGTGCTTGTTTATTGATTGTGACTGTGAAATAAGCCATCATGGGGCCAAAGAAAGTTCACAGTGCCAGCCCTTTGGTAAAAGGCTGAGAAGGAAGAATGTGCCTTCTTCAGTGATTCTATGATATGTACGATACTGAAGCAGCAGGAGTCAATAAAGGCTTTAGCGCCAGCCAGCGATAAAGTGTAGCATTAACAGTGTGGCAAGTAAGTTAAGCAATTAAGCGATAGAAAAATGACGACACAAAACTTAACTCCTCCATTGTTGTTTGAGGTATATAGGGCGACTGACAACACCGCCGCCTCTGCTGCCGCCTTCACCACAACTATGTAAGGCTTATCTTTCAGTGGCCCTTATACACCCAAGAACAAACAACACAACACCACTCGTGACATTCGTAATGACATATTTTATTTATTCTAGAGTATATGTCATGTTTCTATGTTATTAATATTGTTTATTATGTCATACCAAACAAACTCCTGCCGCCACCACCACTAGCCACATATGTAATGACATATTTTATCCATTCTAGAGTGTATATGAGGTTTCTATGTTATTTATATTGTTTATTATGTCACATTAAATGAATTGTGATAGATAAATAAGCTGTATAGAGTTGATATTAGCATCATATTGAAGAAGAATTTTGTCCTGTCTCCAAACAATACTCTCCTCCTGCCTTCAATAAAAATATGTAATAGTGATTTAAATGTTCATTTATCCATTTCTTTAGTCATTTTATTTAGTTCTCATTGTTTTGTGTATGTAAAACTATAGTTAATCTTAAAAAAAATATTTTTTGTTGATATTTTTGTCTAGAACGGATTAATTGCATTTACATTAATTCTTATGGGAAATATTATTTTGCTTTTAGGCCATTTCGCTTTTAGGTTGAGCTTCTGGAACGGATTACGGCTGATAAGCGAGGGACCACTGTATACAGTACATTCATTAATTACCTTAAAATATTTGTAGTCTTAATGTAGGGTGAGAGGCGAGTCATATTTATTTGTAAGAAGTCAGGTGTGGGAAGTATGGTAGCCAGCCAGGGCAGCCCTCCCCACCCCACCCCACCCACATGTAATGTAAACAAACAGACACATCTGGTTTTGGTTCATACACATTTATATTATACCATAATACAAACACTTTACATTGTGTACAAGTTGTCTCCACGTTGATACAGATGAATAAATAAAGAGGAACACTCCCATTTTTGTGTAACACCATTTTTAGAAGAAATGACGCTCTGAGTGAAGGCATACAAAAGGAATAATTTTCTAGTTACCCCCAGTAATATTATAGTGTACACATTTTCTCTGATGTTGGACTAGAGAAAACATTATTCATGCCGTCATTCCTACAAGTCACCTGGCTACCACATTTCATATTTATGTTAATTTATTCTACTGTGGGGTGTATTTATCATGTTTATAAGTAACGTAGCTTGTTTATTATATAATTTTGAAAAAATATCATAGATGGATTAATGGAAATGTCTATATTAATGTAATATACGACATTTAATGTGCCCAAGAGATTACGGTTCACCCATCACAAGACTCACAGAGGGAAAATTCCTAGGGATTCACCTTGACAGTAGCCTCAAATTCCAGACACATATACAGTAGAACGTCATTTAGCACGAGATTATGTTGCACGTTACCGGTATTGCACGATTTAAGATTTGCGACACATTATCATCTTACACGACGTAAAGATGATATTACACGGTTCGGCAGGAGGGGAAAAATTTTGAGCGCATGGTTATTTACTGCCTAAGAATCCTCATGCTTTGAGGAAAAGGGAATTTGTTGTTTTTCCTTCCTGCAAACTAAGTTTATTCAGATACACGGGGCCAGGAGCTGAGTATCGACCCCTGCAACCACAATTAGGTGAGTACAGTTACATACATTATCATACATAGCAGCATATGTGTAGAGAACCTAGGATAACCCAAGTCAGTCAATGGAAATACTGTTAAGTAAAAGGACACAAATGCAACTAATGTGACATTTTATTGTGGCAACGTTTCGCTCTCCAGGAGCTTTCTCAAGCCGTTACAAGCGTTACATGGACACAGTGGGTTTATATATACTCTCAAAGTGAGGTGAAATACTAGTGGTGGTAGTAGTAGTGATATTAGTAGTAGTAGTAGTAATACAATAAGGTAGAACAATCAATATGCACATGAGTAAAAGGTGATACAACAAATACTAGGGTAGTATAACAATAGGTTAGACAAATATTTCTGCTGGAGGTTGAAATATCGAAGGCCTGTAGGAGTGTTCCACATCTACGATCTGCTTGTGTTGAATTAGCAGGAGAGACTATGTGATGGTAGGGTTTACTCTTTTCAGGAGGATTCTTGCTAAGACTTCAGAGATGGTGAAGCTGCCTTTGTTTTGTTTAATTGTGTTAGAAACAGAGATAAGTGCTGATTCAAGGCATTTGCGTCTACGGAAATTAGTTTCTTTGATTACTAGTCGGGCGTCTTTGAATTTCATGAGATGATTGTTGGAATTTCGGTGTTGTAGCAGGCGTTGTTCAGGTTATCGTTTCTGCATGCATTAATGTGTTCATTGATGCGTGTTTCGAGGTTCCTTGCTGTTTCTCCTACATAAATTCTGTCGCAGCCTCCACAGGGTATAGTGTAGACCCCTGCGTTGACTGGTTCATGGTGCTTGGATTTAGTCTTGGTTAGATCCTTAATAGAAGTACTGGAAGCGATGGCGACTCTAGTGTTAGCTTGTGCAAATACTTTAGAAATGTTGGATGCAACCTGGCTGTTGGGAAGAACTATAACTTTGTTTGGAGTGGTGTTGACGCGTGGAGAATTAATGATTAATGTAACGGCTTGAGAAAGCTCCTGGAGAGCGAAACGTTGCCACAATAAAATGTCACATTAGTTGCATTTGTGTCCTTTTACTTAACATATTGTCGGTAATTTTACCAATATTATTACAATGGAAATACTGTCACTGACTTTTATGGGTTATCCTAGGTTCTCTACACATATGCTGCTATGTATGATAATCTTCGTAACTGTATCTGTGTATACCTGAAAAAACTTACTTACAGTTTGTGGGAAGGAAAAACAAATAACCATTCTCACAAGCAGTCTTGTTACTACTACTGTTGTTGTGGTTCAGCAGACACCACCCGCCTTACCCACCCACCACGGACCCCACCATCCCAGCATTCGTACGTATTTCATACGCGTCAAGAAGTCCTGGCTACAAGCCAGCTGTGTTTGTGAAGAATAAAATATGAGTGAATTGTGTTTTGATCTTGAATTAACGAAGAAAACAAAGATATTAGACAAGACATAACCCGTGGCCGTAATGAAGTGTTACTTTGTACACATAAAAAGATGTAAACATAAGTTTGTGTGACTGACTGACTTGACTGACTGACTGACTGACTAACTTGACTGACTGAATGACTTGACTGACTGACTGAATGACTTGACTGACTTACTGAATGACTTGACTGACTTACTGAATGACTTGACTGACTTACTGAATGACTTGACTGACTTACTGAATGACTTGACTGACTTACTGAATGACTTGACTGACTTACTGAATGACTTGACTGACTTACTGAATGACTTGACTGACTTACTGAATGACTTGACTGACTTACTGAATGACTTGACTGACTGACTTACTGAATGACTTTACTGACCTACTGAATGACTTTACTGACCTACTGAATGACTTGACTGACTTACTGAATGACTTGACTGACTTACTGAATGACTTGACTGACTTTCTGAATGACTTGACTGACTTACTGAATGACTTGACTGACTTACTGAATGACTTGACTGACTTACTGAATGACTTGACTGACTTATTGAATGACTTGACTGACTTATTGAATGACTTGACTGACTTACTGAATGACTTTACTGACCTACTGAATGACTTGACTGACCTACTGAATGACTTGACTGACTTACTGAATGACTTGACTGACTTACTGAATGACTTGACTGACTTACTGAATGACTTGACTGACTTACTGAATGACTTGACTGACTTACTGAATGACTTGACTGACTTACTGAATGACTTGACTGACTTACTGAAAGGCTTGACTGACTTACTGAATGGCTTGACTGACTTACTGAATGGCTTGACTGACTTACTGAATGGCTTGACTGACTTACTGAATGGCTTGACTGACTTACTGAATGGCTTGACTGACTTACTGAATGGCTTGACTGACTTACTGAATGGCTTGACTGACTTAAAGTTAGACACTCAGTTCAACCATCGACTTCAGTTCAAGAACTTCTACTATCCACCTCAGCCCAGTAGGCCACAGCATAACTCTCCACTCTCTTCACAATCATCCACAAACACCAGCACCCACAATTTAAGGTAAATACTATTATTTCTATTACATTTGTAGTCTTAAGCAGTAAAAACAACATAATACATCACGATAATGAACTACAATTACATATTCACTTTTATTTTTGTAAGATCTGTTGGTCTAAAAAAAACTTGTTTGGCTTTTTGGGGACTCTCAGGAACGTAACCCTATTTTTCCCATTAGTTCTTTTAATTATTTAACACGAAATTATCTAACACGACTTTTTCAGGAACGTAACTATCGTGCTAAATGACGTTCTACTGTACAACAAATTTCCAAGAAAATCTCCAAAACAGTAGGCATACTATCAAAGATACAGTACTATGTTCCACAATCAGCTCTCCTTGCACTGCATCATTCACTCATCTACCCTTATCTCACCTATGGAATTTGTGCATGGGGATCAACAACATTCAATCACCTAAGACCACTAATAACCCAACAAAAGGCTGCAGTCAGAATGATAACAAATTCCCACTCCAGACAACATACCCCTCCAATATTCAAAAGTCTAAAACTATTCACCGTCAAGAACATCCATACTTATTATTGTGCCTACTACATTTATAGAACACTACACTCAAACATAAACCCTCCACTCAAACTTCTCCTCACCAACCTTAACAGGACGCACGACCATAACACTAGACACAGATCACTGTTTGATGTACCCAGTGTCCATATCACACTGTGCAAAAACTCTATGCACATAGAGGGCCCCAAAATTTGGAATTCATTACCAGTAAATACATCAATTTAAGACTCTTCTCAAAAACCACACTCACCCTAAACTAAAAACTCAATATGTACTCAACACTTAACTTTACCAAATAATATAATTTAATTATTTACTATTGATATAAACAACCTGCAAAATACTCAACTTGTCCCAATGTTATATCCCCAGATTGATAATTTGAGTAAACTTGCTGTCTGCTATAATTAAAAATAGATGTACAACTCAAGCAAACTATGATCAATTTCTCTAGTAGTATTAAGTAGTCTGTAAGCCATTAAATTTAGTCTGCCCATAATGCAATGGCATGATAGTGGCTCTCTTTGCACTGCAACTCATTATTGTTATTATATAATCTCAATGTAAACATGCAATGAAATAAAAATTTGAATTTGAATTTGAATTATTAACCCTTGCAGGGTTTGTCCCATAGATCTACGGCTTTGAAGCCACGGTCCAAGCCGTAGATCTACGTCAAAATTCTAGCGGCTTCAAATTTATCCTATGTTCTCCACACATATGCTGCTATGTATGATAATGTATGTAACCGTATTTGTGTATACCTGAATAAACTTACTTACCTGAGTGTATGTGGCATTGTAAGTTTATTCAGGTATACACAAATAGTTACACAGATTTTCATACATAGAAGCATATGTGTAAAGATCCTAGGATAACCCATAAAAGTCAGTGACTTATTTCTATTGGGGTCCCTGTAACTGTACCATATGGTACCCTATTCCATATGCAATTCCAAGGGGACAGAGTACATCTTGTGGCCCTACACCTAGAATAGACAGTGAAAGTGATGATGATGTGACTACAATTGGGATGGATAGACAACATGCATCAGTAGGTGGTGGTGGTGCCACAAGCATGCAGCATGCGGCACCAGCCCAGACTGGAACCCAAGCCGCTGACTCAGCAGGTCCAGGACAAAGTGCATCGTCATCCACCGGTGGAAGGAGACGACTGTGGCTGAAATGTATTTGTTTTTTGCAGCAATGCTTATGCCTCATGTCTATAAGCATAATATAAAATCATACTGGTCGATAGATGAGTAAGACACCACTATGCATGACACCTTGTTTCAAAGACTTTCACAGACTGCAGCAGTTCTAGGAACATGTCCAGTGACTGTACATATGTAAATATATAATAGAACATTACTAATATACAACATTTTTGCATGTTTTTTGTTGTAAACAATTATTGTAAACAATATAATGATGAAAATATTAGTGCAGTTATTGTGTTGAATACAAGGAGTGTTCATACTATATACATTATGCATTATATTGGTCTCACAAGCCACAAACATTATTGGAAAAAAAATAAGAAAATGAAAAATAACAAAAAAGTAAAATAAAAAAAATGCGACTTTACGTAAGTCACCAATGTTGCTGCCGCCTGGTTATTGAGGGTCAATTTTACGCCTTTATATCTTGGAAAGTACTAATTGGAAATTTATTTTTTGTTTTATTACCAACAGAAAAATATTATCTTTAATTCTGTATGTTTTTTTTTTTTTTTAAATTCATGGACCCTTGCTGTCACTCTTGAGATTTAGCCTCTGAACCCTGGAAGGGTTAATATGGCAACAAGAGTAGAGAGACTCTTAGTGATTTTAATATGTACCTGAATGCCAGAACAGGGTGTAAGTATATTTAGGTACAGGTACACATAAGTATAATTATCAGAGTACATATAAAATGAGAGAGTACTTGTGGTTGGGGACCTAAATGCTAAAGTGGGTAAAAATGTTGTGGAGGGAGTAGTAGGTAAATTTGCGGTGCCAGGGGTAAATGTAAATGGGGAACCGTTAATTGAGCTATGTGTAGAAAGCGGTTTGGTCATAAGTAATACATATTTTATGAAAAAGAGGATAAATAAGTATACAAGGTATAATATAGCGCATAATGAAAGTAGTTTGTTAGATTATGTATTGGTGGATAAAAGGTTGATGGGTAGGCTTCAGGATGTACATGTTTATAGAGGGGCAATGGATATATCAGATCATTACAGTGGATCCCTGCCTAATGAGCAAAATTCATTCCAGAAGCCTGCTCAAGTGCCATTACCGAACGAATTTACTCACTTAAGGAATAATGTCACATAGGTTAGTCTATTTCAGACCCCCAAAAATACACTTCCACAAGCACTTACAATATTATACTTACATAATTGTACGATTTCCGGGGTGCTCATTAGGTGGGGGTCCACTGTATTTAGTTGTAGCTACAGTTAGAGTAAAAGGTAGATGGGACAAAAAAAGAAAATGGAAACAGCAAGTAAGAGAGAGGTAAAAGTGTATAAACTAAGGGAGGAGGAAGTTAGGATGAGATATAAGCAACTATTGGCAGAAAGGTGGGCTAGTGCAAGTATGATAAGTGGTGGGGGGGGGGGGGGGGGGTGAAGAGAGTTGGGATAGTTTTAAAAATACAGTATTAGAATGTGGGGCAGAAGTTTGTGGCTATAAGAGGGTGGGTGCAGGAGGAAAGAGGAGTGAGTGGTGGAATGAAGAAGTAAAGGGTGTGATAAAAGAGAAAAAGGTAGCTTATGAGAGGTTTTTACAAAACAGAAGTGTTGTAAGAAGAGCAGAGTACAGTGGTCCCTCGGTTTTCGCCGAAAATTTGTTCCAGAATGCTGCTCAAGTGCCATTACCGAACGAATTTACTTCCTTAAGAAATAATGTCACGTAGGTTAGTCTATTTCAGACCACCAAAAATACACTTGCAACAGCACTTACGAAAATACACTTACATAAATGTTCGAGTTTGGAGATGCACGAAAACCGAGGGACCACTGTATATGGAAAGTAAAAGAAAGGTGAAGAGAGTGGTGAGAGAGTGCAAAAGGAGAGCAGATGAAAGAGGGGGAGAGGCACTGTCAAGAAATTTTGCAGAAAATAAGAAAAAGTTTTGGAGTGAGATAAACAAGTTAAGAAAGCCTAGGGAACGAATGGATTTGTCAGTTAAAAACAGAGTAAGGGAGTTAGTAGATGGGGAGCTGGAAGTATTGGGTAGATGGCGGGAATATTTTGAGGAACTTTTAAATGTCGATGAAAAAAAGGAGGCGGTAATTTCATGCACTGGCCAGGGAGGTATAACTTTGTTTAGAAGTGAAGAAGAGCAGGAGGCGAGTGTGGGAGAGGTGCGTGAGGCATTACGTAGAATGAAAGGGGGTAAAGCAGCTGAAACTGACGGGATCATGAGAGAAATGTTAAAAGCAGGGGGGGATATAGTGTTGGAGTGGTTGGTATTTTTGTTTAATAAAAGAAGGGAAGGTACCTAAGGATTGGCAGAGAGCGTGTATAGTTCCTTTATATAAAGGGAAGGGGGATAAAAGAGATTAAGAATTATAGGGGAATAAGTTTACTGAGTATACCAGGTAAAGTGTACGGTAGGGTTTTAGAGTGGGTAGGGGATGTGTAGATCAAGTGTTTACATTGAAGCATGTATGTGAACAGTATTTAGACAAAAGTAGGGAAGTTTTCATTGCATTTATGGATTTAGAAAAAGACTATGATAGAGTGGATAGGGGAGCAATGTGGTAAATGTTGCAAGTGTATGGAATAGGTAGTAGGTTACTGAATGCTGTAGAGTTTTTATGAGGATAGTGAGGCTCAAGTTAGGGTGTGTAGGAAAGAGAGGGAGATTACTTCCCGGTAAAAGTAGGTCTTAGACAGGGATGTGTAATGTCACCGTAGTTGTTTAATATACAGTGGACCCCCGAGTTACGAGCATAATTCAATCCAGAAGGCTGCTCAAGTGCCATTACCGAACGAATTTTCTCCCTTAAGGAATAATGTCAAGTAGGTTAGTCCATTTCAGACCCCTAAAAATACACTTACAAAAGCACTTACAATATTATACTTACATAATTGTACGATTTCCGAGGTGCTCATAACTCGGGGGTCCACTGTATTTATAGATGGGGTTGTAAAAGAAGTAAATGCTAGGGTGTTTTGGAGAGGGGTGGGATTAAATTATGGGGAATCAAATGCAAAATGGGAGTTGACACAGTTACTTTTTGCTGATGATACTGTGCTTATGGGAGATTCTAAAGAAAAGTTGCAAAGGTTAGTGGACGAGTTTGGGAGAGTGTGTAAAGGTAGAAAGTTGAAAGTGAACATAGATAAGAGTAAGGTGATGAGGGTATCAAACAATTTAAATAAAGAAAAATTGGATATCACATTGGAGAGAGGGATTATGGAAGAAGTGAATGTTTTCAGATATTTGGGAGTTGACTTGTCAGCAGATGGGTTTATGAAGAATGAGGTTAACCATAGAATTGATGAAGGAAAAAAGGTGAGTGGTGCGTTGAGGTATCTGTTTAGACAAAAAACGTTATCCATGGAGGCAAAGAAGGGAATGTACGAAAGTATAGTTGTACCAACACTCTTATATGGGTGTGAAGCATGGGTTGCAAATGATGCAGTGAGGAGGCGGCTGGAGGCAGTGGAGATGTCCTGTCTAAGGGCAATGTGTGGTGTAAATATTATGCAGAAAATTCGGAGTGTGGAAATTAGGAGGTGTGGAGTTACTAAAAGTATTTGTCAGAGGGCTGAAGAGAGGTTGTTGAGGTGGTTTGGTCATTTAGAGAGAATGGATCAAAGTAGAATGACTTGGAGAGCGTATGAATCTGTAGGTGAAGGAAGGCAGGGTAGGGGTCGTTCTCGAAAAGGTTGGAGGGAGGGGGTAAAGAAAGTTTTGTGGGCGAGGTGCTTGGACTTCCAGCAAGCATGTGTGAGCATGTTAGATAGGAGTGAATGGTTTTTGGGACCTGACGAGCTGTTGGAGTGTGAGCAGGGTAATATTGTGTGAAGGGATTCAGGGAAACCAGTTAATTGATTTAATTGGACTTGAGTCCTGGAAATGGGAAGTACAATGCCTGCACTTTAAAGGAGGGGTTTGGGATATTGGCAGTTTGGAGGGACTTCTAAACTGTCGTATTTTGAGCTCCTCTGCAAAGACAGTGATTATGTATGAGTGTGGTGAAAGTGTTGAATGATGATGAAAGTATTTTCTTTTGGGGATTTTCTTTCTTTTTGGGTCACCCTGCCTCGGTGGGAGACAGCCGACTTGTTGAAAAAAAAAAATATAAAATATGCAATAACTTTAAAACACTTGAAATTTTGGAAAGTTTCCAGACATAACAGAGAGATGTGCTCACAGAGAATGTAAACAAACCGGGTGGGGTGCACAATATTAGAAAGACAGGGAGAGCCGTATAGTGAGTTTTTGTCATACATTTGAAATCTCCAAATTAGCAAAATGCCGTAAAGTGGGGCCCTACTGTACTTAACCCTTAAACTGTCAACACGTAGATATACGTGCACGTGTGTACTGCTCCGAACGTAGATCTACGTTTTATTTTTCATTCCTTCAAATTTAGTGCGATAGGCCTGAGTCGCCTAGACATGAGAGAATGGGTCTGTGCCCTCAGTGTGCGCAGTATTAAAAAAATCTGGGACCACTTAGTACCTTGTGGGAGCACCAGTTCAATTGAGTGCCAGCTAGAGCAAATAGTGTGGCAAACACCAGGGATTCAACGATGTCATGTCGCATTAACACCCCTTATAAGAGGAAAGTAAAAATAGATTACATAAATACACGAGTGGCTGTGGGTGGGTGTGAGCTGGACCTGACTAGCTTGTGCTACTAGGTCTGATGCCATGCTCCTTCCTTCAGAGGATGTGACCTGACTAGGTGGGTCATTGGTCTAAGCTGGGGGTGTCATAGACCTGCCTTGCATGGGCCAGTATGCCTGCTGCAGTATTCCTTCTTTCTTATGTTCTTATGTATTCGGCAGGCAGGCTGGCTTTGGCTGTCTCTCTATCTGTCTATAACTCTATCTGTCTATAACTCTGTCTATCTGTCTATAACTCTGTCTATCTGTCTATAACTCTGTCTATCTGTCTATAACTCTGTATATCTGTCTATAACTCTGTATATCTGTCTATAACTCTGTATATCTGTCTATAACTCTGTATATCTGTCTATAACTCTGTCCATCTGTCTGTAACTCTGTCTA